>ML381255.1:51475-63467 GCA_005239525.1 Nicotiana knightiana
CCACTGTCCGTCATGCTAATACACTCCTCCATTCACCCGAATTCACCTGCAAGCTCGTTAGTACTCAAAATTACACCAATTACTTCTAACTATTTTAAGATTTACTACGCATTGGGTTGCATCCCAACAAGCGCCTTATTTAATGTCGTGGCACGACGATTACAACAAATCAATAGGTTGCCTCCTATGAAGCGCCTGATTTAACGTCACGGCACGACGCAGCATTAAGCTATTTAAGGATTGTATGGTGTATTAGGTTCACCCAGGTGCACAATTGTACGTTCATTGGCTTCAGTCATCCCAACATAATATATTAACTTTATCTATTAACTCAATTCATAATCTGTAGATAGACCATGATGCACATTATCGAGTTCCTAATGACTCGTGAATGGACCAGCATGATCCAAACCATCAAAACTGGGTATATTCCAACTGTTGATTGGTTCATAACTCTTAAAACATATCTAGCTGGTACCCCCTTTGAAAGACATAAGTGTTAGTACGAATATGATACACAAAACAATTATCATACTACTACAAGGAAAATTGAAATTTACCACTCAGCGTGTGCATTATGTAAACTTGGGGAGAAATTATGTCCCTGCTCCTCATTCACTCGTGGAGATAAGTTTAGATCTGGCCAGGCTCTTTCAAACGGAACCATTTCGGATAAAACTTCTCCAAATACATTACCAGATAATTGAGGGCTATCCCTATTTTGCGGAACCTCAATATTACAGACGTCTTCAGACGTGACGTACATTTTCAGTATTTTTATCACAAGAAGTTCCCGTTGTTCATCCAGAGTCCTTAAAAAATCTTTCATGGTTTCATCGTCTTCGATGTTAAACTCAGCATAACAAGCAACCCCTTGAGGAGAAAGCGAATAAGGATATCTTCTGGTTACCTTAATATTAAGCAAATGTTTACTCACACTCATTCTTTGACAAATCAAAGAAACCAATCTATCGTACTCCAATGTGAGTGGCAACTTAACAATACTGTGAATAACAAGTATAGTATACTGATTTATTCTCCACGACAACCTCACTCCCCCAATATAATGCAACCCTAATTTTTCGCTTTTCAGACATTCTGGCAAAATGAAGAAAAAGTTGAGTAAGTAAATATTTCGGAATAAACAACAACAATAACAAATCCAGTATAATCCCACAAGTGAGGGTCTGGAGAGGGTAGTATATACGCCGACCTTACCCCTACCTGGCGAGATAGAAATATTTCGGAATGAGTAAGCAAAATACAAAGGATGTTGAAGAATGAATTTTCCGGAATAAATAATTGAAGAAGGAATGATGGTCCTTAAGTAAGCAAATATTCAATACGAGGAGTATAATAATTGATGGGTATAACACATGTATTATATGCGTTGTACGTACAGCGCATCTAAGACATGCGTTATACGCACTAATTATTGTGGATCGGATAAATAATAGGTAGTGCATGATTTCATGCGCTATACCTTAACGGACAAACATATAGCGCATGAATTATTTCATGTGCTATATATAAAAATGTTCCCAATTATTTTTTTCACCTATTTTGATGTTCTAGTCCAAAAATCCATATTTTGGTTCCAAACTCCGGTTAAAGTAATCCTTCAAAAAGACTGTTACTAAAACGGGAGTATCTAATCTTCTTACAAATCTTTTTTCCCGTACACCATGTTTACTTGTTCACTATAATAAAAAAGTACTTATTCATTTTACTTGTCCAAATTAGAAAATAAAGACATAATTTATCAATTTATACCTATTTACCCTTATTATTATTATTACAATATTTTGGATTGATAATAGGAAAATTAGTTTTTCAATAGTAATAATTAGGAGTGATATAGTAAAATTATCGGTTTATTAATTACTTTTTAGAAGATGTGCCTAATTAATTATGGACAAGTAAACATGGAGCTCAATTGCTTTTGACATCTTTCGAGAAAGTATCTACTTTTCGTCTACTAAACATCAAGAATTTTTTACGATGGCATAGCTCAATTGCTTTTCTATGATACGACTAAAGAGACTCATGATATACAGATACTTGTTAGACAGCATTTAAAACGAGTAGATAAGAAGAAGAAAGAAACGATGCAAAGGGCCAAAGGCTGAGCCGTCAGTTTTACGAAGCTTTTCTTTTTTCAAAGAATATTGCAGCCTTAGCTTGTTGATCCTTATAATTAAGCACCGCTCAAATCCTCCATCAGAATTCGCCATACGCGTATTTGATTCTTAAGATGTTTTCTTTTGTTTGAATATTCCCTAAGATAATTCATACTCGATTTTTTTTTTACTCTATTAGATTAACTCACATGTCGATTGTAATTTTCACATAAGTAAAATTACACGTAATAGTGTAAAATATGTAGATCGACGTAATTAATTTAAATCGTTTTGTTAAAGAGTGACTCTTACAACTTACATCGTGGATGAAAACCTCTACCCCGCCGACGGCACACCATTTTGAGAAGAGAATGATTCAAAGATGACGGCTCAGCGGCGGATTACATGCATGCACTCATGCAGCAGTGCTATTTTCTTTGGCTAGTAATGAACTACTACAACTATACTTCAGTAACCTCTTTTGACTCTTTTGAAAAGAAATATAATATCTGAATTTGAATAAATCTTATAAAGTTGGGAAACATTAATTTATCTCAGTAAATTAATTACAAATAACATAACTAATCTCAAGTTTAACTGACGACCGTTTAATTGAATCTTAATTTAGTGGTGTCCATGATGCAACTTCTTAATTCAGGTGGTCAGCATGCAATTGCACGGTTTAATTTTTAAGTTAAAATTTTATGCATTGACAATGTAAACAATATCTGCATTAATTATTAATTTATAATGCAATTACAAGTAGCTCACAATAAGTATGATGGACAACTCATAAAACGTTGACAAATAATTAATATACTAAAACATAGTATTAAACTATATTGATAGTATAGTAAAATTACAATATACTATCAACATATATATATAACTTAAACGTATACTCTGAGCATAATTTTTTTTCATGCAAACTTTATAGGAAATACTCTGAATCAGTCGCATAGCGGCCTCAATTTGTTTTATATACTAGTCAGATGGCCATGGAATATAATTTGGCTGCCGTTTTAAACTTTGAATACAACTCTTGCTTGGGTTGAAATATTTATGCGTTCTAAGACTTAATGTCCATGTACATATATTTTGAATTCGATCAGTGTGGCCGAAAGATTTTCGAATGTTCTTCTTAGTCTGATAAACTAAATTACTTTTCAGAATTTGAGTCAAAGATTTTGTTCAAAATTTATTGTCACGGTCTGATAAATTCGATAGTAATAATTACTTCTTGCCACTATGTTGACAATTAGCGATCTCTTGATAATATTCTTATGTTGTAAAACCTACATTTTCAAAGGTGACAAAACTTTCATCAGTCAAGGTAATAATCCACTTCCGAGCACTAAATGAGGAAAAAAATATATCTAAATAAGAAAAATAGTCCAAGAAAGGATTAAATAGAATCAATTCGGTGGTTAGAAGCAAATCTATTATAAAAAGCATAAGAAAAAAGTCTGAAAATAAAAGCGACCCATGATGCAAGCAAGGTCTTGGCTGGTGCACGAGGGACATGATAAATGTTTATCCATAAAAATTGTTTAGATGGTAAGGGTGTCTTTTCGTTTAATCCAAAAGCCCAAGTTGTTTGAAATTTTGTTGGTTTCATCCACTTGCGCCCGTTCAACATCATCACACCGATTTTAAAAATAAATTAAGGGGGTGTAATTTTCTTTTATATTATCAGGTTAAGTTGTTCTATGACAATTGTCAACTCTTTATAATAAATTTAATGTGAGAATTTTAAAAAAGGATATTAAAAGAGATAATTCGGTGAACAAAGTATTCCGTATTTATATAGAATATTTTCGAGGAAGAGCCGTACTTAAGGAGTGTGATCGGCCAGCCTACCTTGACGTAAAGGTTAGTGACTATTTTCATGACTCGAACCAGTAACATATAAATTATACAGAGATAATTTTATCGTTATTATAAAAATTCTCAAAATAATAAAATTGCACTAATAATGTAAAATCTCAAATTATAGTGTTTGTCACAAATATGGGATAGTTCCACCGTAAGCCATGGCTGTCTCCTGAAGAGGAAGCCACCTCCCATTTGCTGCCTCTTTGGCTTCTTGTTAGTCTAACAACTCAGCAAGAGAGTGAGAGAGAGAGTTTTTGAATTTCATTAGTCACTTCAAAATTTGCTTTTTCAAAGAGGACTAGCTATCTTCGTTCAAAAGCCAAAGTTATCTTTATCAACAACGATAAATATATGCATAATATTTAATGGGTATTTCATTCTTAACGTCAGTTTCATCCAACATTTGGCATGCATAATTTTGGCCATCTTTTTCTTTTTGAAGAGAAGTCAACATTTTCACGCTGTTAAAGGTTCATTAACCAGTAGTCGAGGAGACTTTTCTTTCCATTGGAGTATATATATGGATTAGACTTATATTATTCTACATACAATTTATCATGAGGTCTCTTTTTCACGAGAACAATTATTTGTTTATCATTTGTTCTAGATGGAGTGAGATAATCAACAATCTTGTCAAACGTCATCATGTTTAGTGCTGGAGAAATAAGCACAACTCATTTAGAAAACGGCTTTTTTTGGCGTACAAAACTAGCTTGAGTAAATTAATGTTGCCATTAATTTTGGGTATTTACATGTGTTTTCCACCCTCGCTCCTACTCATCCAACAAATTAAAATAGCTAATTAAAAAGTTATTGTAAGAGTAGGGAGCCAGAAATGCGCATGAGGGAAAATAATACCCTTCCTCAAAAATTTATGAGGCACTATTTGAATTTCGAGAGTCAAACAAATTCTTTTTAACTGTAATTTTTTATGTCTTTCAAAATATTTTTAAATTATTAATTATGTGACTTATACTGACTTTTATGTAATTTCCAAAATATATAAAAAAAAATTAAAAATTTAAAAATTTTATTTTTGAATTCATATTCAAAATTAAGAAGTTAACTCACGAAAGCTGAAATATGACATATATATCTGGACAAAGATAATAGTAAATTTCTATATTTACAAACTGATACTCGACATGAACTTTGGTTTATATGGAATATGGAAAAAGAAGGAAAATCCTTATATTTGGATTGATAAAAAAAAAAAAAAAAAAAGTTATAACGTTGAATATGCAAACAGTACGTTTATCCAAGTGTATAGCCACGAAACACGATACGATGTGAGTCCATACATTAGGTATAAATTCCATTTTTATTATTCATATTCCCCTTCCTCTTTAAAAGAAAAAAAGTATACATTGTTTTTTAAAAAAAAAATGAAAAGATTATGTGTACTACGTGCATAGAATTATTACGAAAACATCCACAGTGTCAATTACTAGATCAGTAAAATGTTATTGAAGGAAACCTCAACACATGACGTAGTACAGTTATGTAGCCTTTGGAAACCTCGTAGGGTTACCAAAGTGAAGCATTAATATAAAACTTTCCAAAGTCAACTGCTATTTTATTCTACTTTTTGAAGATCTAACACAATTTTAAAATTATCAAAAACATCTCCTTTTGGCTCAATAGCTAGTCGGCTATCCCCCTAAGATATAAAAAAAACAACAAATTAAGAATAATCATTTTATGATTTTTCAAATGCAATTGAATCCACTATATATAGCTACCTCTTGCAAATTGCTAGTGTTTAATATGTTTGACACAAATTTGATCAATGAGCTTATGGGTCCATTGAGGTTAAACATTTTTATAAATCTTCGACGGGATCTAAAATAATTAAAATTATAGACTCCTAGTCTGAATATATCTAAATGTGGTCCTCGTAAGGCCGTTGGCCTCTAGATTCCGTAATATTCACATTTGTCTTCTTGATTCACCGAAAGAGAACTGGATAAGGAAATTTTTATTTTTATTTTTAAAAAAAACTTGGAATTGAATTTTCATGTTAAAGGGGTAAGCAAAAAAGACAAGTTGCATTGTGGCCTTTCAATTGTAACATGCAAATTGAAATAACTTATTGCAACTGATCTATTCAAATACGAAAAATAAGCATAAGCAGCTAACAATTTAACACTTTTTGATCATTATTCATTACTCAAACAAACAAATTAAGTGTGGATACTCTTCGACCACTCCAAATTAATGAGCAACTTATAGTAATTTGCACGGCATATATTGATTTGTGAGATGAAGGATATCAAGTTACATTATCAATTCAATCGATCGAGATAAGTTTTCTACACATATTATTCGATCTTTTCTAAGTACTAAATTAGTTTAGCAATTTCTTATGTCTATATTACATATTGCACTTGAATTTCTTATATCTCTGTTGCAATGTTGTTTGCTTATATTACTAGTAATTATTTATCTCTTCATATGCTAAACCGGAAACACAAAACAATATCTCCTAACCATTTTTGCGTTTTTCTGTTTTTCGGCAGAAGAGGGGCTTACTAGGATTTGGATATCTAATTGATGTAATAATATTGTGCATGAATGCGGATCAAGATTAATAGCCCGTTTGACCAAGCTACAAAAATCAACTTATTTTGAAAAGTATTTTTTCTTTAAAGTACTTTTGGTGAGAAGCAGTTTGTGTTTTTGCTAATTAATTTGAAAAGCACTTCTGAGTAGCAATTAGTGTTTCTCCAAGCTTTAAAAAACTGCCTCTATGTGTATTTTTCTCATAAGTGCTTTTGCAGCTACTTTTTTCTGTTTCTCCAAAAATGCTACTGCTTCTCCTCAAAAGCACATTTTTCCTTTCAAAAGCTTGGCCAAACACCTTATTTTTAGGGAAAAAATACTTTTGAGCAAAAAAAAGTGTTTTTGCCTCAAAAAAAGCTTGGTCAAACAAGCTATTAAACTTGATGGATTTGACTTTTAAGGTTCTTCGTATTAAACTTAATTGTCTTAAGGTACGCGCGCTTCTTATGTCAATAAGTATTAGTAAACAGTGTCTTTGATTGTCATAAAAATTAAACGTATAACTTTCTAAAAATATATATGTTGATCTCAAATCCAACCAAATGAAAGTCCTTAGAGTTTTGTAAGAATATCTTATGAAAGTTATTGTTATTTTTATGCCTTAATATCGAACAAACAAGTAAATGAAATACTTTAATCACGATGAAATTGTCCTTTAGCTCCTATGTAAAAATTAACAAGTGGAAATATAAGCTTTAAAATGACTAATATAGAGTCAATAATTTACAATAATAAATTAATATATAAAAAATATTGGGAGCTATCATTTGCTAGAATATTTGTAAAAATAAAAATAATTAACAATAACTCATTTAGAATGTATTTTATCTTCTATTAGTTCATCCTTATTGTTTCAAGTTTGCATATGTTAATAGAAAAATAATTATTGATTATATGTTATTTTACAATTATTGAATAAATTATGTACATTTATAATAGATGATGTTTGCAAGTCAAAATAATTATTGAGTGTAGCTTCAAATATTATATACAGTTTAATAACTAAAAGTTTAGTTGATTTTAAAATCTTAAATATTAAAAAATTAACATGGAAGATATTATAATTATGGTAAAAACTTCAAATAAGTAAATAATTTATTAAAATCTTAATTGCTTTAAAGTTATAAATAGAATTGTTTACATAATTCAAATAAAGATTTATTTAGTAACTAAATTTCAGTTGATTTCAAAGTTTAATACTAAATAAATAATTAAATATCGTGAAAAAGAATTGTATCAAAAAATATAAAATAATTAGATGAAGGAGATATACAAATATTAGACTAACGTTGAAATTATTATAAGCAAATTGTTTAAATGGTATAAGGTACACTTAATTCATTTTGATGCCCTATATTTTTATTTGATATTTGTCCTAAGTATATGGGAAATCTATGCCTATAGTATGCTTTAACTTCATATTTTTCAAAAATAACCCAATAAAGAGAACGGACCGAACTTCTTTGAAGAAAAACAAAAGAGGATCTTCATATCTTTGCATGCCACAAGTTTCCTCTGTGGTCTGTAATTTAACTATCCTTATTCCGACATGCAATTTACTATGAATATATTGAGATATTGATTTTATATAGTACGCATTACGATTCTTTTTCAACGTTTCCAAAAGTTATCCATCTTCTCAAATTCAAAATGCTTTCAGTATTTCATTAGATGATAATTAGGCCACTAATTATAAGCAAAGGGTCGCAGAAACCTTGAAGAGCCAAGGGACACAAAAATGATTAGGAGAATAATTACTATTTATTAGTAATATGATAACATAAATTATTATTACAACCTGCTCTTGAATATTGATGAGATAATAATTACAAAAAAAAAACCTCTAAATTATTAACAAACTAAAATCTAGCGGTCTCCTTATCTCTTCACTTTCATAGTTGTCAAAACAATATCTGACTAATATTAAATTAGTTGAAGTAGTGTCAAACTTCGTAAGGCCGGTTCTATACATATCATCAAATCTTGTTAAACACCGTCTTCATTATATTTCCTATAATTGCAATTTCCTAATGTTGTTTTAGCATCTATTATTGGCTATATTCTGTGTTTAATGCTCACATAGATAAATATTTGATATTGACTTAATTTGTTACATAGACACACATATGTAGCGGAAATATGCATGATCCACAGAGAAGCCTTACCTTGGAAAAACTATTTAGGCCCCTTTATTTAGTATTTAATGTTATCCCATAAGTAAGCATATTCTTCTTGTATATTATGCACATAAGGTATTGCAAAGCTACTATTTATTTTTTTGTCTTTGTGCAGTCCTCGTTAATCCCACAATACGTGACCAATTTGCTTTTTTATTTTGGTCCAAAATAAGTGTCCATTTATATGATCAAGAAAAAATTTAATTTATTTTTTTAAAATTACCCTTGTGTTATTTTTGTCTAGAATTTTGTAGGGTGTGCCCAAAGCAAATTGGTCACTTATTGTGGATCGGAGGGATTATCTATTTAATTTCAACTAGATGTACTCAACATTCAAACAAAGCGTGTTTCTGCATGTAAGTTATATATAGGACAAACTCAACAAAGCATGATTAATCTTAAGTTTTCCTGCTATAATTATTCTAATGATCACATACGTAAAAGAAATGAAACTAAAATAATCCTAAAGTCACAAAAGTCCACCGTCTAAAATAGATTATCTGAATAAACAATGCAGAATTAGAGTGTAATGCAATGTTAATCAATTAACTAGACAACTTTAATTATGCACCCTAGAAAACAAAATACAACTCTCATATGTGCTGTATACACCACAGTTTCGATAATAGTTTCTTAAACCGTTGTACATTTGCATATTTATTCATAAAAAATGCAGCGTCAATTAATCGTAGAATATATATACCTAAAAGCCAAAACGTGTTAGATCTCCAGAAAAAGAATCTTATACATGCATGAAAATTGCAATCAAAATTTGATTGCAATCTTATACACGTCGACGTCGGAGTTGGTTTTAAATTGTATTTTCTTGATTCTTTGGAACCTTAAAGGGATCTCACCTTTTGGTACAGTCTTAAGGCTAAACATCCCTCACAAAAGCCTAAAAGACTAAACACATGACATTTCGTAAGTTAAAACTGCTGGGATTCTGAATCTTCTTCTGATTCTCCTCTATGGAAATGAGTATTTGTCTAATATATGATCAGGTTTTTTTTAATAGTTATACTCTCACAACAAGATAAAATACTCATCACATGTCCATTTTTATTCAGAGAGGTGGTTGAGGTCTTTTTCCCCTAATAATGTCATTTGATAAAACTAATTAGGGAGTAATTAAGAAGTAAAGTTGCTTGATTCCTTGACCTTATTATTTAATTAACTAACTCCTTGTTAATGCCAGAGGGTTCTGACTACTTTATGTAGGGCCACTCTATTATCATCAGTTGATATTGGCAAAAATCAAGGTCAAATAGTATTCTTTTTAATTTATATATGGGAGAAGCATTTAGCACCTTTCTCTTTTGAATTTATTACACCTTATTCCGAGAACTATTTGCCAAAGGTGGCAAAGGGGCCGGGTTGACTCGTAACCGGACCGGCCCAAACCGGTTAAAATCGGAACCGAACCGGCCCGGTTCATAGGGGGCCGGGTGGGCTGGGTAGGGGGTTAGAGGGATTGGTCCATTTAATTATTTTGAAACGGGTAACCGGACCGGTAGTGAACCGTAATCGTGTACCGGTTTAACCGGCCGGCCCGGCCCGGTACAACGGCTATTTTTTTTTTTTTTAACATGTGGGGCCCACTGACCGTTGGCAACGGTCACCCCTGACAGCATGTCGTTGCCCAGCGTTAAATTTGCACAAATAGCCCCTTTTTTCTTTAAATTTTAACCTATTTTCATTTTACAAAATTAACCTTCTCTAAAACTATAAATACCCCTCCTCTTCTTCATTTCTTCACTCAACTATCATTTCTCAATTTCAATTTCAGAATTTCTCTCATTCTCTAATCTCTCATTCTCCAATTTTCAAGACTTTAAGTCTTCAACTCATCTTCTAATTTTATTTGGCTCTTTGTTTTGGAATTTAATTTATCGTGTTTTATCATTCGAATTTTGAAGTTTGAAGAACAATTGAACTTCAAAATTGAAATACTTGCTTGACGTTTGTTCGTGGTAACATTGGAATTGTGAATCATCAAGTGCTCAATTTATACCGAATTCGGTGCACTCCCTCCAACTCTATCTCTTATTTACTATTTTATTTGCATATTTAATTTTTGCTTATACTTAAATTTTTACAATATGTTTAATGCTGCTAAAAGAGCGTGTAAATAAGTTGCTGGTAAGGGAAATAAAAAAAGAGGTTCTTCTTCAGCATCTGGTAATAATAGTAATATTAATACCCCATTTACAAATACTCCATTTACACATGTTTCCGAAACATCGCCTAATGATAATATAGATTATGAACAATTACAAGAAGATTTTGAATAGAAGATAATGAATTAGAAATGGAAAATGAAATACCAGCTACACCTACTACTGATGGAGCTGGTAGTGTTGGAGCTGCTACAGGAGGGTGGTCGTGGCACTAGTGGTAGTCGTAGACCACCTGTGGCTCCTCCGACTACTAATCGTAGAAAAAGAAGTAAGGTTTAGAATTTTTTTGAAGTAATTGAAGGTACTGATAGAGTTATGTGCAAAAATGATTGCTTTGGGTTGTCTACCTTTTTCTTTTGCTTCTTCATCATATCTTATTATGTATATTCAAAGAATTTGTAATACTTTATTTAAAGGTATCCCTATAAGTACTTGTAGAGCTGATATTTTTGTCAATATCAAACATACATACGTTATTTGTTTGAACACCTTCCTTGTAGAGTTTCTCTAACTTCTGATATTGGCCATGCTGTTAATGGAAATGATTATTTGACAATTACATGTCATTGGATAGATGATTTATTTTGCATGCAAAAACGTATTATCGCTTTTAAATATGATGAAGATCAGAGTCATACTGCTGTGTTTATAAGTAGTACTATTAGCGAAGTTGTTCAATTTTATAATCTTAACCAAAAAGTATTGTGTATGTCTTTTGATAATGCTTCTAACAATACTGCCGCAATTTCATTATTAAAAATGCATTTGCAACCGCCACTTGAAGAAATTTTTCATGTTAGGTGTGCATGTCATATTTATAATTTAATTGTTAAAAGTGGCCTTGATTTATTTTCAACTGAGATTACTCATGTTAGAAGAGCAGTTGGTGTTATTCAAGGAAATAACAGACAATCTAGAATTAGGGAATTTAAGAATAAGTGTACCGAGTATAACCTTAAACCAAGATTCATGCCAGACGAAATTGTTACTAGGTGGAATTATACTTACATATTTTTAAAATGTTGCTACAAATATAGATTTCCAATAACTGAAGTTGCTAATGCGCATTGTACTGATA
>MDKJ01286439.1:0-19619 GCA_005239525.1 Nicotiana knightiana
TATCACGTTTGCTTCCTCTCCCCTCCCCAAAAAAAAGAATTATTTTTTTTTTTGTATTTTCAGTTCTGATTTTTTCGTTTTCCAGGTTCGAAATTTTACGAGTTCCAAAATTATGAGTTCAGATATTTATGTGTTTGGAAATTTGCGAGTTCGAAAATTTAACGGTATAGAAGTTTATGAAATATGTGGCTTAGGAAGGATGTTGGTTCGAAAGTTTATGGCTTAACATTTATTGTATCTAAATTATTTATGAATATTATTGAGAAATTATTTTCCTTAATTTACATACCAAACATCGAAAATTGAGTAAGATTAATAATTTTTTTACAAAAAAATATTTTTTCACATAAAATATTTTTCGTTATATCAAATATACCCAAAATGAAAAACAAAAGAGCTTCAATGAGTAAAACGTGGAAGAGAAAGCAAACGTGATACATGCGAGAGAGATTATGTTTATAGCAACTGCGGTGCTATAGCTTAACCGGAACTTGGCTCTCAATTGTAATATTAAAAGTTCAAGTGGACAAAGTAACGGAAGTTTCAAATTCTATAGTTGAGCTAGGGGTTCAAACTCATCAGTAACAGCTTCAACATGAAAGAACAAGTTGACTGCACATATTTTAATTAGTGCACCTAGTCGGTAATTTTTCGTATCTCACTAGAAGTCAATATGAAGAGTTGATAGCAAATAAGGTTTCTTCAGTTTGAACTGTTCAGCCACCGATTCAAATTAAATTATTCAACGTGGATTACGTAGGTGCAAAAGCAATATAAATCATTCCCCTCCCTGTATAGATTAGTGATTTTGTTTGTATACGAGTAAAACCAAGCCCACTAAGCATTCTGATTTTCCGGTGAGACAAAAATAGACGTGGCCCGTAAGGAATCGAATCAGAGTGAGGAGCCCCTCATATTGGAGCTCGAACAAAATACCTGCTCTCGGAAGCATCGGGACCACGTTCTCCGGGTCCAATTCGAGCCTCAAGACTTCTGAGAACATACCAAACAGCTGCACCCGACTAACAAAGGGTCGTGATGTATGTGCCCAACAGGATATCACAACCTGAATCTCGGCCCGTATCGACAAAAAAAATCAGTGGTTAGTGAAATGGAGGATTTTTACCTTTCTTAGAATTGTACTTTGGGTAAAACTCCTCCACTATATAAAGGAAAGCTTATTATTCATAAGATATATTGTAACACGTATACCAAGGCAATTTACTTCTATTGTATCTGTTATTCAAGGTTCTTATTTTTGTTCATAAGCGAGTGCTCGAAATCGAAGGCAGGTTCCTCATTGAGCCATGAATCGAGCCGGGGATCACTCTTATTATTGGTTTGGCCATTTATCACGTCTTTCGTTTGCTCAATCTAACGTCATCAATCACTTGTATTAACTTAATCCACATATTCTTAAAACCGCGTATAAACTCAATTGTTATCGTTTTTGTATTAGTGAAAAAAAGACTCATCGCGCGGGTCTATTAAATAGCGACACATATCAACAAAGTTTGGAGAAAAGTGAAGAATGACATGTGAAGATGATATGTGGAACACCCCGGGGATTGAACATACTCGTACCATGCCTATTAGCCTAGGAACTGATCATCATAAAATAGCCTGGATCAGGTGCGAGAGAATATCTCATAATTACACATGAGGAAAGAATCAACTAATCCCAAATTATATGGGATTTACCATCGTTATGCCATCAGTTACAAATCAATTATGTAACGTATGATAAAAGTAATAAATGATTGTAACGGTCAGAACAAGGCAATCAATTAAAAGATTGACTCAACATGCACGATATTGACTTAACAGGTATGACATCGACTCAACAAGCACGGGATTGACTCAACATGCACGAGAATGACTCAACAAGTACAAGGTTGACTCAACAGGCACGAAATTAACTCATCAGTTATGGAATTAACTCATCAGTTACGGAATTTCAGCATTTACACAGCTGTTCCAAGTCTTCCAAAAGTAACGGATAAAATGAGTAAATGCTCGTAATGGACCCATAATTCAAAGAGAATAGTTACTTAGATTTACTTTTATCACCATCAGGGGAATCTAATTTTTTTCTCTACAATTATATACATTGTAATTCATAGCATCTTTCTCCAAAGTTAGCCATAGTTCGGCCCTTCTGTATGGGTCGAAATCTGACCACACGAGAATCAGCGCAAAAAGGAATGGCTAGGAGTCGATTAAGCCGTGGTTGTTTCCATAAGGCACTACAACGACGAGCATCTCGGCCATGGCCGAGGTCGAACCATCAGAAAGCTTGTATGGCGAAGCACGCGCCATGGCATTTAGGGAGGCCGACCTAAAGTACAGTTGAAAGATTCGAGTGTCCGGGCTAAGCACCATTGGGTGAGTGAGAATACCTAGTATATATACTAGGTAAGAAAACGATAGAATGGGACTTTTCTTATCTCAAGATAGAAGAAAGGAGAAATTTGTTTCATGAACAAGAGAAGTCTTAGAACTTTGTCGCTGATCTTTGTAATCATCATTATGGAATCAATAAAGATACACTTTGTAGCCGTCAATGGTGCACCTTCTTTTCTGCTTTATCTCACATTATGGAGTAATAGCATCGAGAATGTAAGTTCATTATGTACATTTGATATCTCTTACAATATTAATAAGTTCATAAGCTTAATCGTATCCTATTTTTACCACTTAATATTCTCTGATCTAGAGTTAATTTTCCTTGGCTAGGATTTATCCCCTACTATTCTCATTAATTTGTTTTAAGGAAAAGTTTAACACTTTTTTGGTAAAATAATTTGGCGCCGTCTGTGATGATTTTATAGCCAAAGCTTTAGTTACCTCTAGATCCAAACATGACCTCAACTCTATCTCCAATCCGGAAATGATTCATCCAACCAAGGGTAAAGCATTGCTCGAAACCGGAGCCATGCCCGATTTACACTCAAAAACTGTGTTGCGCCCCAGCAGCAACCTTGATGCATTATGAGCCTGAGCCGTCATAATGGGACTACGTCTACGCATACCAAGCACGTCCATAATCCCATTTTCAGGTAAGCGCCCGACACTTTTTACATCCTGCACATATCGCATCCTCTCCTACTGTATGAGACGAAGCTGCTTGTATAATTTACTGACCAAAATATTCCTCGTCCATATTTTATGGTATGACCTACATTTCTGCCATCTTTACGTGATCGGGGCTGAGATGAACTAGGACTTGAACTCAAGACCCTAGTGGAGGAATATATCGTATTTTCACGATATGTAGAAACTCAACCAGTGACGAAGCCGAATACGAAGCTGAAATCGACGCCAGGCTGGAAACTAGTACCGGAGCACAAGACAAATGAGGGAACTTCCCAGGTCGAAGAGCAGCCGGCGAGGGAAACGCGGCCAATCCCCCTCATTCAGCAGCTAAACAGCCGACCAAGGTAACATATGATTCCCTATACTTCTAACCCGTTATTCCTTCTTAAAAAGAAAAAGTGAAACATAGAATAGGAACCCCTTTCCAAGTACGCGAACAAAGGCTAGATCTAAGTCCATCCCTCCAACAATCGGCAAATCAGGAAAACACCCCACACCACACTACAAATGACAGACAAACATCCTGGAACGAGCCGACATCATTAAGAAACAATCTCCATAAGCACGGAACCGGGTGGTGAGCCCAAGAAACGTAGTCTCCCCAACACATGCAGAACATGGGTATGAAGGGCTCGCCCGTATGGCCGCCATGGCAATGACACACTAATTTACCCAACTATATACAAAGAATTGCACCCGAACTTCCAAGCAATGAGTTCATCATCCACCCCGTCAACTGGTCTCTCCAGGTCGAACAATTAAGGGACTACACAGACTGGGACTCACCCCAGCGCGTGCATAAACTAGACAACAACGCATGAAATTCTCTAATAAAAGCAAGGTAGATAAATCGGGAATCACCCCAACGCACGCATAAACTATTCAAAAACGAATATTATTCTCCAATGAAAGCAAGGCAGCACGCGACACTCTTACACCACTCCACTGAATCCGCACATCGCCAAGCAGAAATAAAATTCGACCTAGCTCAAATCTATACCATACGGCCCCGACCGTCGCCAAGCTAAAGAGATAACTCGATCTCGTTCGAATCAACAAATCAAAGTTCGACCTCGCTCGAACTCATAACGGGTTACAATTTGATCACGCTCGAATTTGCACCATACTACCCCGGATCGTCGCCAAGCGAAAGTAATAATTCGACCTCGTTCAAATTTTCACCCATGCGGCCTCTGGCCATCGCTAAATGAAAGTGAAATTTGGCCTAGCTCGAATCAAATAAAATTCGTTCTCGCTCGAATCAAGTGAAATTTGACCTCGCTCGAATCAAGTGAAATTCGACCTTTCTCGAATCAAATGAAATTCGACCTTTATCGAATCAAATGAAATTCGACCTCGCTCGAATCAAATGAAATTCGACCTCGCTCGAATCAAATGAAATTTGACTTCACTCGAATCACACAAAATTCTACTTAGCTGGAATCAAGTAAAATTCGACTTCGCTCAAATCAAGAAAAATTCGACTTCGCTCGAATCAAATAAAATTTGACCTCGCTCGAATAAAGTAAGGTTCGCCTCCATTGAATTCCCAATTGAAAGACACAGACTCGTCACGAGAAAATCCGAAGATCTTTTTAAAAAGAAAAATAAGAGGAGAAAGCCAGGGATATACGGCCAAAGACTAGCTGATTCTTAGTAAAACATTTACATATGCACAACGTCTTACAAGAGACCAAAATGGGCCCCAAAAAAAACAACGAGCTACACCAAAGAAAAGAACAAAAAAACTAAGTACGAAAGCTACAAAAATTCACTTGGAGGAACACTCTCTTTCACCAACAAGTCCTTATATATGTCTCGTTGGGCCTCAGCATGGACCCACATCTCGTACAAAGGGCGAGGAGCAGCAATAACGACATATTCTTGAGGGGGGTCCCGAGCCAACAACTATGTCTTCTCGGCCTCGAGAGCCACAACTTGGTCTCCCAGGTTCGAGACATCCCCCTCGAGCGTACCAATCCGCTCTTCTAGCCTCGCCTCCTTCAGTGCGACTGTCACCCTATCGGCCTCCCGCTCGGACCTGAGGACACGAATAGTGTCTTCCAGCGTCACTGCCCTCACCAAAGTCGTCACTCGGGCTCCCTCGACACTCTCCAATTCGGTCATCTTCCCTTATAACTCGGCCATTTTCTCCGTCCACTCTGTACTTAGACTGATAACTCTAGTGGCCTTCTGCTCAAGCTCAGTTCGCAAAGACAACACTTTTTCCTGAAGGTCCTCACATTCCGCCGCAACCCCTTTGCCCACCTCGAGATCTTCGTCTTTAATCCTGAGCAACCCTTCAAGCTCGCTATATCTGCATATAGATCGCACCAGGTCCTCGTCCTTCTTCTACAACTCCTCCATGAGGGATCGAATGCAAGACGTTGAAGATGACCATACACGAGAGTTTATAACACAATAGCATCCATATCTTTAATCATCAGCCAATCTAATGATACATTTATCTCCATACACTTGGAGAAAAGTTGATTAATCCATAGAAGTTGCTTGCTGCCAGTTTTGATCTAGAAAAGTCCAAATTAAACCATCCATATTCAGCATTCTACTGGCTCCACCTACAACCAATCAGGTCACAGTTCTTTGTGTATAATATTATTTAATAAAAACCAACACACCATTCCCACAAAGGAAAAACCAAAAAAAAAAGGTAAGTACTTATTAAGATTATAAGAAGGAAAATATGTATTTTATTCTCTTTCTCGATAGTTAGTTAACAGCACTGTTCATTCCGTTAGTTAGTTAGTTAACGACTTCCGATAGTTAGTTAACGTTGTTAGTTGTAGGTCGGTTAGTTGGTTAGAGATGATTAATTGTTGCTTAGCTGTCATTAGCTAAATCTGATTGTATATATTCCAGTTTATGCATAATGGAAATGTGATTCTCTTTTCACTCATTTGAGGATTCCATTACTGTTCAAGGTTCGATCCTTTGGAAGCTTCTAATTGCTTCCGCCATTGTAGGCTGTGAAGCTTTCTCAGCTCATGCTTCTTTGAGATTAACATGGTATCAGAGCCTTGCTCTTTTGACGAGAGGATCCACTGAATCATAGATCGCGTTCCACTGTTTTCTTCACATTCAAAGTTAGGGCTCACATTTCAACTCACTCGATTGAGGATCTTTGTGTCCTCATTTTCTCAGTCAATCGACTTCTCTTCTCATTCAACATTGATCTTGAGCTAAATTAAACATGGCG
The DNA here is from genome assembly GCA_005239525.1 of Nicotiana knightiana. Lineage (NCBI taxonomy): Eukaryota > Viridiplantae > Streptophyta > Magnoliopsida > Solanales > Solanaceae > Nicotiana > Nicotiana knightiana. The sequence goes on from MDKJ01286439.1 coordinate 6,314, forward strand.
ATAGGTGATGCAGAAATTGTGAACACGACAACAACAGAAATCCAATCGACGATCGATATAAGTGGTCCACTTTACATTCATCCTTCTGATAGCCCTAGGCTAGTTTATGTTCCAGTACCTTTCGATGGATTAGGATACCGTTCATGGAGGAGAGGTGTGTTGAGATCTCTCTCTGTTAAAAATAAACTAGGCTTCATCACTGAAGAATGTGTGAAACCTAATTTGAATTCGCCAAGTTTTAGTTAATGGGAGAGGTGTGATGACATGGAAACCTCGTGGATTTTGAATTCACTCGCAAAAGAAATTGCAGATAGTGTGGAGTATGTGAACAGTTCAGTTGAGCTATGGAGAGAACTTGAATATTGTTATGACCAAACAAACGGAGCAAAGTTATATCAGATCCAGAAGGAGATTAATGACTTGAGCCAAGGAGTGCTCGACATAACTGGTTACTATACCAAAATGAAGAAGTTGTGGGAAGAATTAACCAATCTGAGTGCTAAATAAGTATGCAACTGTCAGTGCACTTGTGGTGCAAAAGGAAACATGCACAAGGTTGAACAGGACAAGAGATTGATACAATTCTTAATGGGCTTAAACGAGGTCTATACTATAGTTCGAGGGAGTATTCTAATGATGAATCCATTGCCTTCAATGGCACAGGCTTTTTCCCTTCTAGTATAAGAGGAAAAGAAAAGAGAGTTTCGACCAAGGAATCAGTTGAATTTTGAGTCCAGTGCAATGAACACCAGTATTACAGCCCCAAGATCATTCAGAAGAAATTTTACAGTGAACAACAGACCTAGACCTTATTGTGACTTCTGCAAGAAATAAGGTCACACCAAAGAAAAATGCTTCAAACTTCATGGATATCCACAACAATTTAGTAGAAAAAGAGCTCAAATCTACAGCTCAAACAACTTTAAACAGTATCCCAGGACCAATAGAGGAAGGAACATTACAACAAATGTTGTGGCTGGTGCACAAGCTATGCCATCTGATACAATGTCAAACCAAGGAGAAGATCAAGAGAATCAAGGAAGAAACAACAAACAGAATATGAACCTTTCAAAGGAGCAGTATGATCAAGTGGTGAGACTCCTACAACACTTTCACACTGATGGAACAGGGGACAGTTCAAACACAAATCCAGCCAATGCAACAGTGAACTTTGCAGGAAATTTTGCAGGTATTGTGACTGGTACTTCTTCTATAGACTTTGACAAACTATCATGTAAATGCTTTCAAGCAAAGCCTGACTTATGGATTTTGAACTCAGGAGCCTCACACCACATGACTTTTAACAAAACATTACAGAACATAGTTACTTTACCCTATACTCTAGTTGTAAAACTACCAAATGGCTACAAAGTCAAGGTCACAGAAATAGGAACTGTGACTCTTACACCCAAAATAATACTATACAAAGTAATGTTTGTCCCAACCTTCAAATACAACCTCATCTCTATCAGCTCTTTGACAACACATCTCAAGTGCCTAGCCTTCTTTTCTAACACATGTTGTTTTCTGCAAGCTCCTTCTCTGAAGAGGCCTCTGGAGATTGCTAAGGTCCATGATGGATTGTACCTTCTCTGCTCAGACTGTCTGAACAAAGGAAATCCTATAGCAGTAAAGAAGGATACAGACCATGCTACTACAACACCTTATTTTTCTCACTCCTGTCAAACTAGTCAATATATAAATACTCAATGTGTTTCTTTACCTTTTCATCCCAGTTCTACTGTAAATACTGTGTCTCCATCTCCTATTGTAAATGATTCTCATTGTAATAAAACATATTGGGACTGTAATTCTAAATCCTTTTCGAATAATGTGAATGATATGGACATGTTATGGCACTACAGACTTGGTCATGTACCTTTTGGAAAGATGAAAATGATATCCAATATACCAGCAGATTTTACACCAAGACAACCATTCTTTTGTTCTATATGCCCTATGGCCAGGCAAGCTAGACTTCTTTTTCCTCCAAAAACTACAAACACCACTGCCATATTTGACCTTCTACACATAGATCTGTGGGGACCTTATCATGTGCCCACTCATAACAATTTCAAATACTTTCTCACCATAGTATACGACTTTAGTAGATCCACTTGGACTCATCTACTTAGTTGCAAAAACAATGCACTACACACCCTCAGAAATTTCATATCCATGGTTGAAACACAGTTTACCACCAAAATAAAGTGTATCAGATCAGACAATGACTTAGAGTTCACTAGCAATGAAGCCACTTCATTCTTTCAGTCAAAAGGTATTGATCACCAAAGAACCTGCCCCTATACACCCCAACAAAATGGCATAGTAGAGAGAAAACACAAGTACTTATTAGAAACTGCTCGAGCCTTATTGTTTCAAGCCAAACTTCCATTAAAATACTGGGGAGAGTGTGTACTTACAACAACCTTTTTCATCAATCGACTACCTACTGTACCCTTGAAAAACAAGTGTCCTTTTGAGCTACTATATGGAAAGAAACCAAACTATTCACACTTGAAGAGTTTTGGTTGCCTATGTTATCCAAATGTTCCTAAACCTCATAAAAATAAATTTGAACCAAGAACTTCCCCACATGTTTTTATAGGATATCCTTTTGGTGTGAAGGGGTATAAGTTACTAAGCTTGACTACCAAGAAAATATGTGTGTTCAGAGATGTAATTTTTCATGAATCAATCTTCCCATTTTCACTCCCACCTATGCCAAATTCCTAGTCTCTCTTGCAAAACTCTAATCACTCTACATATTGGAATTGCCATCCAATCCACAACCCTTTAACTTCTCATCCAGATAACTTTGCTGCATCACCACCTAGTAGCACCATACACACAACCATCCCAATGTCACCTAATCACACTGTCCACTCACCTCCTCCACTTAATACCACATCACCAGACTTAATCCCTTCAACCACCTTATCTCCTGTCAAGAGGCCAACTCACAGGGTGTCTAGTAGAATATCCAAGACCCCATCTTATTTGTCTGACTATGTTTGTACTATGTCTAACCTAAAACGGTCTCAAAATACTGAAGTCACTTAGATGAACCCTTCTTTTTCTCTCAATGCTCTTTTCACCCAAAGAAACCATATTGCTCCTGATGTCCTTAATACTGATAGTCAGCAGGTTGTGAGAAGTATCTGCAATGACAGGGAGCCCTTGTCTTATGAAGAAGCAGTAGTCAATCCTGCTTGGCAACATGCCATGACTCAGGAATTTGAAGCACTTCATGCAAACAACACTTGGACTCTAGTCCCCTTACCTGCTGGGAAGCAAGCCATAGGATGTAAGTGCGTCTTCAAGGTGAAGCATAAAGCAGATGGGAGTATGGAAAGGTATAAAGCCAGATTAGTTGTAAAGGGCTATACACAAAAAGCTGGCATAGACTACACAGAAACCTTTTCTCCAGTAGTAAAGATGACCACTGTCAGAGCTTTAACTGCTACTGCAACCAAGAAGAACTGGGAGTTATTTCAGTTAGATGTGAACAATGCTTTTCTCCATGGAGATTTGCATGAAGAGGTATACATGAAGCTTCCCCAAGGGATTGTAGTTTCTTCTCCAGAACTAGTTTGCAAACTGAACAAATCCTTCTATGGTCTAAAGCAAGCTAATAGACAATGGTATGCTAAACTCACTGAAGCTTTGTATTCCAGGGGCTACGTTTATTCTATGCACGACTATTCTCTTTTTTACAAGAGAACATCTGATCGTGTGGCATTTGTGGAAGTTTATGTAGATGATGTCCTACTAACTGGAAATGATCTCACAGAGATTCAAATGCTAAAAACCTTCCTGCATGACCAATTCAAGATCAAAGACTTGGGAAAATTACACTACTTCTTAGGACTTGAGGTGCTCTACATAAATGGTGGAATTTTGATCTCACAAAGGAATTTTACTCTTGATCTTCTCAAAGAATATGACTGCCTCCATGCTACCAATTTGTCCTCTCCACTTGATCCCACAACAAAGTTGAAAGCTAAGGAAGGAGTACCCTTATATGACCCTACTTTCTACAGGCAGCTAGTTGGGAAACTAAACTTTCTCACTAACACTAGACTAGACATAGCTTATGGGGTACAACATCTAAGCCAATATATGCAGGACCCTAGAGAACCTCACCTTCAGGCAGCATACCATATGCTTAGATATCTACTCAAGGATCCCACCTTGGGTCTCTTCATGTCCAATGACAATGATTTCTCAGTAAAAGCCTACTGTGACTCTGATTGGGCTGCTTGCCCTGACTCCAGGAAATCAGTATCAGGATACATTGTTCTTTTGGCCAACAACCCTATTAGTTGGAAGTCTAAGAAACAGGAAACCATTTCCCGTTCTTCAGCAAAAGCAAAGTACAGATCCATTAGGAAGGTTGTTCGTGAACTTGTATGGATGCATCGTATGCTCACAGAATTGACCGTCCCTCCTGTTCTAGCTATCCCTGTCTTTTGTGACAGTCAATCTGCTCTCCACATTGCCAGGAATCCAGTTTTCATGAACGTACTAAACACATTGAAGTTGATTGACACTTCGTCAGGACAAAGATCACTGAAGGCCTCATCCTCCTTCAACATATTATAACTGGTGATCAACTCGCTGACATTCACACCAAATACCTCACTGGAATCAAGCGTTCCAATGTTTTGGGCAAGTTGGCAGTGTGTTCTCTACCTCCAACTTGAGAGGGGGGGGGGGGGTATTAAGATTATAAAAAGGAAAATATGTATTTTATTCTCTAGTCTAGTAGTTAGTTAACAACACTGTTCATTCCGTTAGTTAGTTAGTTAACGTTGTTAGTTGTAGGTCGGTTAGTTGGTTAGAGATGATTAGTTGTTGCTTAGCTGTCATTAGCTAAATCTGATTGTATATATTCCAGTTTATGCATAATGGAAATGTGATTCTCTTTTCACTCATTTGAGGATTCCATTACTATTCAAGCTTCGATCCTTTGGAAGCTTCTAATCGCTTCCGCCATTGTAGGTTGTGAAGCTTTCTCAGCTCATGCTTCTTCGAGCTTAACATTACTCTTGCTTCCAACTCCACAAACTAAGCTAAGCTAGCGTTTGGACATAAATTTAGCTAAAATTTGAAAAGAAAAAGTTTTTGAAGTTGTGTTGAAAAATATCTTGGAAGTTAAAGTTGTGATTGGACATGATTTTATTTGAATTTTTTTTGATGTTTTGTGAAAGGAAGAAATAGTTTCACTCAAAAACTATCCTAAACCGGTTTTTGGGAACAATTCAAAAATTAATCATGTTCCACGAACAAACAATATTTTCAAATTTATTTTTTTGAAAAGTTGTACCCAAATCTATGGCCAAACGGGTGCTAAAGATTGCTGAAGAATGCACATTTTCAATAAGGATTGGAGGAAAAATCAGAAATAGCCTGATTTACAATTGATAATTGAAAAATAGCCACAATTTAAAAAATAATCAAAATTTATCCACTTTTTCGTGTAAAGATAAAATATGAAGAATAATACCCTTAAAATTCCACAAAAATTCCAGCACAATATGTTGGAGTTCAAATTTATTACATATACGTAAGATTCTAGCATAGTACGCTGGAATTCCAACATAATATGCTAGAAGTTTATATCGAGGAATACCATGATCCAACATATTATGCTGGGACTTTGCGTGTTTCAACAAAATAGTGGCTATTTTTCAATAATTTTACAAACAATAGCTATTTTTTCAATTACCAGTTCGAAAACTGGCCAGCCCGTACTATTTTTATCGAGGATTGAGTAATTCGAAAGATTGGGCTATTGGTTAGCAATCATTATATTAGGCCCATGTCAAGGATCCAATACCTATTGGAGGCAAGCTGCGAGCTAAGATTCTTTTTTTTTTTAATAAAAGAATTATGTAAATAGTTGTTCGCCCAACCACTTACATTAAGCGAACGTATAATATACGTACAATTCATGTTGTAACCACGCATAATCCCTGTATACCAAATAAGAAAAGTAAATAAATAATCCATCCGACTATTTATGTAAAAGATCCATAAATACCCTAATTAATTGTGTTCCTACAATTTCACTCTTTCTACTTGAAATTGAAAGTTGGTCCAAATAACTAGTAGTTCTGTATTTTGATTTCTAAATAAACAAATGAATATATAATTTTATTACAAGTCAAACACAAGAGAAAGATTTTATTTTTTATTTATAAAATTCAGAGAGAGAGAGATTTTAACAAACTACCAACTACTTTTAACATTTGGATCCAATACTTTGAATGTGAGTTAATTGGGAAAAAAGAAAATGTCAAGCACATTTGACTCAGCAATATATATATAGGTTAAAGTATTAAACCTGCGGAGAGTCTCCATTGGAGGAGCGTATTTGCATCTGTTTTGACTTCTGATATACTAGATCGCGGCGTATTTTGGCACTTTAAATATTTAGGGTCTAATTGTTGTGACAAGGTAATTATGTATGCAACTAATATGAAATTCAAAAGTCAATGGTAAACTATTTTGATTCTGGATAGTAAATCAAGAGCATATGAAATTAATGCAATTACACAAAGGAGATCCTATAATGTACTCTACCTTCATGTAGTAAATGAGCTATAGTGAACGGAAAACAAAGGAAAATGAAGGGTGTGTCTGGTGCGACAGGAAAATATTTTATGGTATGACCTACATTTCTGCCATCTTTACGTGCTTGGGGCTGAGATGAGATAGGACTTGAACTCAAGACCCTAATGGAAGAATAGATCATCTTTTCACGAGATGCCAAAACTCAACCAGTGACGAAGCCGAATACGAAGCTGAAATCAACGTAGGCCGGAAACTAGTACTAGAGTACAGGACAAACAAGGGAACTTCCCAGGTCTAAAGAGCATAGCCGGCAAGGGAAACGCGGCCAATCCCCCTCATTTAGCAGCTAAACAACCGACCAAGGTAACATGAGATTCCATATACTTCTTACCCGCTATTCCTTCTTAAAAAGAAAAGGTGAAACATAGAATAGGAACGCCTTTCCAGGTACGCGAACAAAGGCCAGCTCTAAGTTCGTCCCTCCAACAATCGGCAAATCAGGAGAACACCCCCACACCATACTACAAATGAAAAATAAACGACCCGGAACGAACCGACATCATTAAGAAACAATCTTCATAAGCACAGGACTGGGTGGTGAGCCCAAGAAACGTAGTCTCCCCAACACATGCAGAACACGGATACGAAGGGCTCGCACGTATGCCCGCCATGGAAATGCCACGCTAATTTACCCAACTATATACAAAAATTGCACTCGAACTTCCAAGCAATGAGTTCATCATCCGCCCCGTCAACTGGTCTCTCCAGGCCGAGCAATGAAGGGACTATATAGACCGAGACTCACCCCAGCGCGTTCATAAAGTAGGCAACAACGCATGAAATTCTCCAATAAAAGCAAGGGTAGATAAATCGGGACTCACCCCGATGCACACATAAACTATTCAGCAACGAATAGTATTCTCCAATGAAATCAAGGCAACACGCGACACTCTTACACCACTCCACTGAACCCATACATCGCCAAGCAGAAATAAAATTTGACCTAGCTCCAATCTATACCATATGACCCCGACCGTCGCCAAGCTAGAGAGATAACTCGATCTCGTTCGAATCAACAAATAAAATTTCGATCTCGCTCGAACTCATAATGGATTACAATTCGATCTCGCTCGAATTTACACCATACGACCCCGGGTTGTCGCCAAGCAAAAGAAATAATTTGACCTCGTTCAAATTTTCACCCATGCGGCCTCCGGCCATCGCTAAATGAAAGTGAAATTTGGCCTAGCTCGAATCAAATAAAATTTGATCTCGCTCGAATCAAGTAAAATTCGACCTCGCTCGAATCAAATAAAATTTGACCTCGTTCGAATCAAGTGAAATTCTACCTCGCTCGAATCAAATGAAATTCGACCTCGCTCGAATCAAATGAAATTTGACCTCACTGGAATCTAATGAAATTCGACTTCACTCGAATCCTGCAAAATTTGACTTTGCTCGAATCAAGTGAAATTCGACTTCGCTCAAATCAAGAAAAAATTGACTTCGCTCGAATCAAGTAAAATTCAACTCGCTCGAATAAAGTAAGGTTCGCCTCCATCGAATTCCCAATTGAAAGACACGGACTCGTCACGAGAAAATTCGAAGATCTTTTTCAAAAGAAAAAGAAGAGGAGAAAGCCAGGGATATACGACCAAAGACAAACTGATTCTTAGTAAAAAATTTACATACGCACAACGTCTTACAAGAGGCCAAAACGGGCCCCCTAAAAAACACAACAACGAGCTACACCAAAGAAAAGAACAAAAAAAACTAAGTACGAAAGCTACAAAACTTCACTTGTCCTCGTCTCCACCATCGCCTCCGCCACTGTCCTTATCAGAAGAGAGCCCATCTTCGGTCTCAGTATTCCCACCAGCCTCCGGTGACGAAGGGTCATAACCGCAAACAAGACGAGCCTCGCGTGCTTTCGCACGATCATCTTCGAAAAGGGCCTTAGGAACACTCTCTTTCACCTACAAGTCCTTATATATGTCTCGTTGGGCCTCAGCATGGACCCACATCTCGTACAAAGGGCGAGGAACAGCAATAGCGGAAGATTTTGGAGGGGGGTCCCGAGCCAAATACTGCGTCTTCTCGGCCTCGAGAGACACAACTTGGTCTCCCAGGTTCGAGGCATCCCGCTCGAGCGTAACAATCCGCTCTTCGAGCCTCGACTTCTTTAGTGCGGCCGTCACCCTCTCGGCCTCCCACTCGGACCTGAGGACACGAATAGTGTCTTCCAGCGTCACTTCCCTCGCTAAAGCCGTCACTCGGGCTCCCTCGACACTCTCAAATTCGGCCACCTTCTCGTATAACTCGGCCATTTTCTCCGTCCACTCTGCACTTAGACTGACAACTTTAGTGACATTCTGCTCAAGCTCGGCTCGCAAAGACAACACTTTCACATGAAGGTCCTCGCATTCCGCCGCAACCCCTTTGCCCACCTCGAGCTCGTCGTCTTTAATCCTGAGCAACCCCTCGAGCTCGCTATATCTGCGTATAGATTGCACCAGGTCCTTGTCCTTCTTCTACAACTCCTCCATGAGGGATCGAGTAATACCACCCGCCCTAAGTTGAGCATACATCTCACGGCACTTGTTGCGAGATTGATGATATTTCATGGCCATCTTCAGAAAGACTTCGGCCCGCGTCTTAGACTGACGAGCACTTTCGATCTCCAGCATGTAAGTCTAAACAAAAAAAAGAAGAATAGAGGAAGAGTCGGCGAAAGCAAAGGACGCAGAACAAAGAAAGTAACGAAAGGAAACTCACCCTCAAGATCATCCCTGTTGATACTCAATTTTCCCAAAAAAAATATTTTTTAAAATTGCAGATATTCCTTCAAAGTCATGCATTAATAGCAATTGGTATTTTCCCATTATTTTCCTACATTTCTATTAATTTGTCCAGTATTTATTTCCAATAAATAATATAAAATTACATCACAAATGATTTCAAAAAAAAACATTTCTTGATTTATTTTATTGTTTATGGTCCTATTGAGGCCAAATTATTTCATAAATAGCCAATTTGGCACCGTTTGGTTATAATTGCAATCACTTTACAATTATTGCCCATGCATATAATATTGTGCTATTTTTACTAGAAAATAGTCCTTTATATTTCTAAATACCAAATAATCTTTTTTAAAACTATTTCCATGCATAGAATTCATTTTTATAATTAGTAATTATTTTGTAAAATTATTTTAATTAAGTTATCTTGGTATTTAACAAATAGCCCATTTTTAATTCAATTATAGCCTATTAAAACAACCCAAATCCCTTAATTAAACCAGCCCTAACCCCAGGACCAATCTGTTAATCCTACTCGACCCAATCTGATTAAATCTTGGTCGTTGATCAATTTAGATCAACGGCCCAGATTCGTTCTTACCTAATTTAACCTAAACGACCTACCCCCAAACCCTCATTCTCTCATTCTCTCATTTTCTCTCCGCCGTCATCTCCTCCCAGTCTCTCTCAAACTCTCTCCACCCAAACCCTAATCTCCTCTCACTGGCTGCTTGCTCGCCTGTAACTATGATGGTCTCACCAACATCCTAGCCTCCACGGATCCTTCCCACACTGTTTATTGCCGCCCGGAGGTCCTCAAAGGAACCAGAAGGCGGTTCACTCACCCCTTCCCCCCATGGTTTTCATGTCATTCTCAGGCTGTCCATGGCCATCTGAGTAAGATCGCTCTATTTCCTTACTAGACATGTGGTTTATAAGCCGGTCTCTACTCGTCTCTGGGTTGTCTCTCTCTGAAACCCTAACTCTAGCTCTTGAGTCCTTAGATCTGTAACAGATCTGAGTCTATTCGAGTTATCTTTACTGTTTTCTTAAAGATTTTCCCATTTTTCTAAAGCATCTCTTCATCTTCAAACTAGGGTTTCTTAACCCCTTTTCAAAAATGATTCTTCTTCTGATTTCATGTGTTATTCTATGATTTTCACTATGTTTAAATGATTTATTTAATTTTTTCCTTTATCTGATTTATTATGTTGAAAACCCTAAGTTTCTTGGTCTAATCTTTGGGTTCTGAGTTCGTCTTTACGGTTCGTTCTTTCAACTTGTTTGCATGTTTGATTCTCATGAATCTGCTTCGACTAATTTGAGTATTTTGTGATTTCTACCCTATTATGTTTATTAGGGTTTCTGATTCTTGATTCTTCCACTTATATTACGCTTGTTCTACTAATTCCTCTAGTCATTACTGTTTTCTGGTTGAATCCCTGATTCTACGTGATTTGTACCACTGTGTCCATTAGGGTTTTTGATTTTTTGCTTCTTCTTACCTACTATGTGTTTATTCCGTTTGTTCATAAAGTTTTGTGTTAACTCTCCTCCTAATCAGCACTGTTCCTATTTGAATTCCTAATTTTCTGTGATTAACACCTTTTACTGATTTCCTGTAATGATGTCTTTATTGATTTCCAACCTGTAAACTATTTTCTTACCTTATTATGTGATTGACTATTATTAGTTGGTTCTTACTGATTGTTTCCTTAATTAGACCTTTCTGTACCTATCCTAATTACTTGCACTGATTGAAATTATTTCCTTATTTATACTCCAGTCATACATAATCCCTTTCCTTACTTGTTTCATGTCTTTTACCGTTTGAAATTACTCCCTTAATTAAGGGAGTAGTTGGACTGATTGTTGCTTTAATTGGTTCTGAGCTCCATAACTTACTGCCTAATTGTGTTTCTTACCTTATTTACCTAGTTTCAAACTACTATATATATTGACTTACACTTTACTCAACACACACGAACACATTAGTTCAAAAATCTCTCTCTCATACTCAACGCTTTTCTGCTCTCTTTCTTTCTTTGTTACTTATTTACTACTGTTATAAATTAGCCGCCTGCAAGACAAGGTTAATTATTGTGCTCTCCCCTATCCTTCACTTTGTGTTTACTATCCCCTTACTGGTATGTTCTGATTTCAATTCAAGTCCCAAAACCAACATGTTTCTGTTACTGCTTCAGTTTATCATGTTTCTGATATCTTTCTATCTATGATTTTGTTGTTCACCATGTAATTGAAATGTCTACATCATTGTTCATCTAGCATATTATGTTATTACCCACTCCCCTTTAGGACCAGTATGCTTATGAATATGTTACCCCCTTGTAGTATGTCCTAATATGATTTGCTCTATCTCATGTTTACCTATTTTATAGCATGAACCTTTCGTTGCAAAGCAATTTGTATCCTAAGTTGTTTGATTCTGTGTTGATTCTGAAGCTCATGCTGTGTTGATACCATTATCTATCCCCGAATCCCCATAAACTCCCTACAAGAACTTTTATGATCCTGTATACTATATGCTCTATGTGTCCCCAATTCCCGTCACCCCTGTATGAAGGACTGTGATTTGAATGTGCTGAATCTGTTTGTGCTGTGATTAGTCTATTGTTTGTTAATTGTCCTACTCTTGTCAACAAATTGTTTTTTACTAAAAAACTATCCTATTTTATAAAGTTGTTTCAACTAAGTCTTTTCCAAACACTGCCTTTTGTTGTTCCCAAACCGCACACGCAAGTATACATGGTCGTAGCAAGTAATATAATGTTAAATCGAATGTCGAACCCACAGGGACTTGCATAAACTACTTATTTAATCACTCTAATTGCTAATTAATCGAGCCAAAACGAAATCCAAGAATATAAATAATTTATTCTATGATTATATGAACTAATTATCAAGTAACAAGAATATTGTTGTGTATTCAATAGAGACAAATATTCCAGGGTTGTGATCAAATTACCATTCATATTGCATTCTAATTAAGTCTCCCTTTCATATAATTCACTCATGGTTGCTAATTAATCGATAATTGCTCTCATAGCCTTCTCCCGAAGTACTACTCGCCTATTCTCAATATATTAACGCCTATATTCCTATGAAATTAATCTATTAGAACGCACTAAGATTACGATGTTTAATTAAGCACGATGACTAGGTATATTCCTATCCTAACCACAAATCCGCTCCCCTGAAGGGTTAATATCATGCTCTCTTCAATTCTTCTCTAATCTATATACGGCTTTCCCAAGCATAACATAGATAGTATATAGAACCTAATTGTTGGCCAAACAATTAAGCAATTAAACGCAGAATTGAAGAAACAACCATACATTGAGCGAATTAAAATTAAGGTTATGTTAATATCGAATAACAATATTCATGGCTAAATCACAACCCCATAACAATGGGTGTTTAGCCACTCATACTAGAATTAAACAATTGCATAAGTCTTTGCATCAATGGAAAATACTAGATTAAGATGAAGAAAACTGATAATCCTTTGCTTCTTCAATGATCTTGTGTGTACACTCTCTCAAAATGGCATCCCCCCTGAAAGTTGTGTTATTGGGTCTATTTATACGTTTGGGATAAAACCTAAATGCGTAGGAGACTTCTATTCCAACCGGGAAACACTTAAAGACCTTTAAAACTCGGAGTTGACTGGACCAGGCACCCAGGCGTTAATCCCCAAACGCCCCCTTAACGCCTGGGCAGACCTGGCGTTAGGGGTCTAACGCCAGGGTCACCCTGGCCTTAAGGGCCAAATGCCCCCTTAATGCCTGGGCATCTCTAGCTTTAGGGGCCAAATGCCCGGGTATTTTTCGGGTCACTCCTTTTCTACTCTTGAGCGTATTTTCGATGTTTATGCACCCATTTAGCTCGGTTTCCATCTCCAATTCACC
>ML381263.1:0-18631 GCA_005239525.1 Nicotiana knightiana
ACTGTGTTTTACTGTGGGGTACACAGTTGATTATTCGATTTGTTGTAAGTATAGCTTCCCCCACAAGTTCTGTGGTAAACCAGAACTTATTAACAAGGTATTCATCATCTCATTTAATGTTCGATTCTTTCTTTCCGCAATTCCGTTAGATTGAGGAGAGTACGGGGCAGTTGTTTGGTGAATAATGCCATTTTCCAAACATATTTGTTCAAAAGGAGATTCATATTCTCCACCCCTATCACTTCTTATCATTTTGATCTTTTTGTTAAGTTGTGTTTCAACTTCATTCTTGTATTGCTTGAATGCATCAATTGCTTCATCTTTACTACTAAGTAAGTAAACATAGCAATATCTCGTACTATCGTCAATAAAAGTGATGAAGTACTTTTTCCCATTGCGAGATGGCGTTGATTTCATGTCGCAAATATCTGTGTGAATTAAATCTAAAGGACTTGAATTCCTTTCGACAGACTTATATGGATGCTTAGCATACTTTGATTCCACACAGATTTGACATTTTGAGTTAATGCAATCAAATTTTGGCAATACTTCCAAATTAATCATTTTCCGTAATGTTTTGAAGTTGACGTGGCCTAAGCGTGCATGCCATAAAGTGTTTGACTCAACTAAGTAAGAAGAAGTTTCAACTTTATTGATAGGAATAGCTATTACATTTAGCTTAAAAAGGCCCTCATTCAGGTAACCTTTGCCTACATACATATCATTCTTACTCAAAACAACACTATTGGAAACAAATACACACTTAAATCCATTTTTGACAAGAAGTGNTCAGAGTGTTTCCATGCTTCAATAACCACAAATCGTTCAGCCTCAGGAGTATCTTCTCCAATGACTGGAACATCCTCCTTGATGTATCGTTGCAGGCTTAGCGTAGTTAGATAGAAAAACATCTTCATCTGCCAACGCTTGAAGTCTGTACCAGAAAATTTCCCGGGTTTTTCTGCCGGTGCCATTGTATGTGCTGGTCTTGACGAAGCAGCAGCACTCGATGAAGCACCCGTTCTAGCAGTACTTCTATTAGTTTTGTTTTCATTCGTCATGTTTCTGTAAAGTTGGAAACAAACAGAACTTTGTTAAATCAGTGAAGTTTGATATCTTCAAACTGAATACCAAACCAAACATACAACACGTAACAATGGTGANGTTGCTTGAATGCATCAATTGTTTCATCTTTACTACTAAGTAAGTAAACATAGAAATATCTCGCACTATCGTCAATAAAGTGATGAAATACTTTTTCCCATTGCGAGATGGAACTGATTTCATGTCGCAAATATCTGTGTGAATTAAATCTAAAGGACTTGAATTCCTTTCGACAGACATATACGGATGCTTAGCATACTCTGATTCCACACAGATTTGACATTTTGAGTTAATGCAATCAAGTTTTGGCAATACTTCCAAGTTAATCATTTTCCGTAATGTTTTGAAATTGACGTGGCCTAAGCGCGCATGCCATAAAGTGTTTGACTCAACTAAGTAAGAAGAAGTTTCAACTTTATTGATAGGAATAGCTATTACATTTAGCTTAAAAAGGCCCTCATTCAGGTAACCTTTGCCTACATACATATCATTCTTACTTAAAACAACACTATTGGAAACAAATACACACTTAAATCCATTTTTGACAAGAAGTGATGTAGATACTAAATTCTTGCGAATTTCTGGAACATGGAGAACTTGATTTAAAGTCACAATTTTTCCGGATGTCATCTTCAATGCAATCTTGCCAATTCCCTCGATTTTGGCCGTAGATGAATTTCCCATGAAAAGAGTTTGTTCGGGTCCTGCAGGAGCATAAGAAGAGAATAAATCCTTGTTTGCACAAATATGGCGGGTGGCACCAGAATCAATCCACCACTCTCTTGGATTTCCTACCAAGTTGCATTCAGACAACATGGCACACAAGTCCTCCACTTCAACCACATTTGCTTGATTCTTCTTCTTTTGTAACTCTTTCTTTGGAGCGCGACAATCTATGGCCTTATGTCCGGGCTTTCCACAGTTGTGACAACTACCTTTGAACTTTTTCTTGTTCGGGTAATTCTTTGGTCCAGATGCCTGCTTTCTCTTCTTTTTATTTCCCGGTGCTTCCTCAACAATATTAGCTCCCATTATTGCCGAGTAGCCACGTGACTTCTTTTCAGCATTTTTGTTGTCTTCTTCTATCCTTAGACGAACAATTAGATCCTCAAGTGCCATCTCTTTGCGCTTGTGCTTCAAGTAGTTCTTAAAGTCCTTCCATAAAGGAGGTAACTTTTCAATGAAGGCAGCAANTCGAAGTAGAATGCAGTTTTTTTTTCAGTAGTGGAAAAAGAAACCATGCCTCAGAATTTATAGGCAATTATTGGAAGAGGTGTGATGTCTGTTCAGGAAAAAGTGTCTGTTCAGGAAGGAAAACAACGTTCAGTAAAGGCAACATTTTCTTTGGATTTCAATTAATTTCGTTAATGAACTGACTGACATTTAATTAATTATTAAATACTTAATTAAATAAATTTTGTCCAAAAAATAATCTTATCGATCATTTGACAAATCCAAATCCAAATCCGAAGCCGAAGTCGAAGCCGCGAGGATTCATCCTCTTCAACTCCTTTTAAGAGCTCTAAGAAGTGATACTATATTTATACACACAAGTGTAGTTGTCTTTCACCAATGTGGTACAAAGTTCATGACAAAAGCTCACTTGATTCAAATTTTCATTTCCCTCCATTTTATTTCCCACCATTTCCCAATTCACACTCCTAGACTTTTAAGCCCAATGCTTAAAGTCTTTAAGCCCAATGCTTAAAGTCCAACAATCCCCCACATGAATGGGAATGGCTGTAACAAGAATGATCATAGATGGACGCTGTGTGATTTGCAAGTAAGGATTAATTGCATCTGGATAAGTAGGTTTCCCTTTGAACTTTCCGTAGTGAACATATGTCGGATATACTCGGTCAATCGGTAGATTTGATATCTTTGAACCGTCGAACTTTAGTGTATACCTAGACAACCATATGTCACACAACCAACCCTTAANCGATACTTTATCGGATTATAAATATTGGTATGTATTTGTATATTTAAGTATTGATGAAGCTATTCGTAAAAGTCAAATGCAAGAACTTAGTAAATCTAATAATTGGGGCTCATTGTGGGTAATTACAGGAGATTTTAATGTTATTATTGATAATTCTGAAAAGATGGGAGGTAGGATTAGAGAAACAACTTCTTTTAGAGATTTTAAAGATTTCTTATGGAATGTTGGGCCTGTAGATTTAGGTTTTAATGGAAAACATTGGGCGTAGTGGTGCTTTAGAGAAAATGACGGCATTATTCAAGAAAAACTTGATAGAGTTATAGCTTCCCCAGGATGGAGACTAGAATTTAATCTGGCACAAGTTATTCACTTGAAAACGGAGGCTTCTGATCATACTACATAGATGAAGAAGCATACTGGAAACAAAAGTCTAGATCTTTATGGCTTCATGAAGGAGATAAAAATACATCCTTTTTCCATATGAAAACCATTCAGAGACGAAAATATAATAGCCTCTTCGATCAAGTTGATATTGTAAAGGAAGTAGAAAGATATTATAAACTATTATTTACTAACTGTAAACCAATAAATTTTGACTCCATCTTGAATTTAATTCCTCTGTTGGTTGACAATTCTATAAATGATAGTCTTATTAAAGATGTTACTGATAATAAGATTCGAATAACTGTATTTAATATGCATCCTCTCGGCACCAGGAGTAGATGGTATGACTTCTTTTTTCTCAAAAATATTAGAATATTCTTTCTGTTGACTTATGTGCAACAATTAAAAAAAATTCCAGTTAGGTTACTTTCTCCCTTCATGGAATCAAACTCTTATAACTCTAATTCCTAAAGTGAAAAATTCAAGTGGTATTAGTCAATATAGACCTAAAAGTTTGTGCTCAACTATTCAATAAAATTATTTCTAAGATTATTGTTGGTAGATTGAAAATATATTTACTTAAGATAATTTCTCCTAATCAAGTTGCTTTTATTGGAAAAAGACAAATTCTAGAAAATGTTATTTTATCTCATGAATTACCCGGATTAACGATGAGAAACGGTCAAATCAGTAGCAAAGGCACCAGGACGGACGGACGGTTGGTTGAACCGGGTTTATACATCTTCTAAAGAATAAAAGAAGAGGTAATAAAAAATACATGGCTTTGAAATTGGATATGGCTAAAGCTTACGATCGTATTGAATGGATTTATATCCAATAATTACTTCTGAAAATAGGTTTTCATGAGACATTCGTCATTTGAATTATGCTTTGTATTACTACACCTACATACAGGTTTAACATAAATAGGCAAATAGCTGGTGAAGTGATACCTACTAGGGGATTAAGACAAGGTGATCTTTTGTCACCATATTTGTTCTTAATATGCGTCGAAGGTCTTTCTAGACTATTAAATCATGTGGAATACTAAGGGGATATTCAAGGTCTAAGTTTAGTTAGAGGGGGGCCTACTGTAAATCACCTTTTCTTCGTGGATAATTCTTTTATTTTTTGTTCTGCTAATATCCAAAATGCTACTAATATTTCTAAAATTTTAAAAATTATGAAGAATGTTATGGATAGAAGGTGAACTTGGATAAATCAGCGATAATTTTTAGTAAAAATACTCTTGAAAGTGATAAAGATGATATTATTAGAGTGCTAGGCCAGCTACAAAGGAATAACTTAGGCTTTTATTTGGGTTTACCTGTAGTAGTTGGAAGATCTAAGAAGAAAATATTGAAATTTATTAAGGATAAAGTGAGGACAAAAATTAAGGGTTGAAAAATTAATGTTCTAAGTCCAGCCGCAAAAGAGGTAATTCTTAAATCTATCTTATCCGCGATTCCTGCTTATGCTTTATCTTAGTTTCAATTTCCGGATAGCCTATTCAAAGAGATTACTACTAT
Source organism: Nicotiana knightiana (assembly GCA_005239525.1). NCBI lineage: Eukaryota > Viridiplantae > Streptophyta > Magnoliopsida > Solanales > Solanaceae > Nicotiana > Nicotiana knightiana. The sequence continues at coordinate 4,960 of ML381263.1, forward strand.
TTTTTCTTATTTCTGGTGGGGGCGAAATGAGGACAGGAGGAAAATTCATTTTGAAAAATGAGAGAATCTTTGTTTAGCAAAATTAAAAGGTGGTATTAGCTTTAGAGATTTAAAATCTTGTAACCAAGCTTTGTTAGCTAAACTTGCTTGGAGAATTTTAACTCAACAAGATTCATTACTCTTTAAAATTTTCAAAAGTTAGTACTTTCAAAATAATTCTTTTCTTAAAGCTACTATTTCACCATCTAGTTCTTGGGTTTGGAAAAGTATTATTTGGGGAAGAGAGCTATTTCAAAAAGAGATTCGATAGAGGGTAGGAACATGTGAAAATATTAAGGCATGGATTGATTCTTGGATTCCTAATTCTAGTGGATTTAGACTAAAACATTATCAAACGCAAGTGAATACAAAGTTGCAAGAATGCTCTTATTGATCAACATACGCATACTTGGAAGTTGCATGATCTTCAGAATTTGTTTTGTATTGACGATATTCATGCAATTTTATCTATCCCCGTCTTTACTACGGGCTCTTTGGATAGAATTATTTGGCATCACTCTAAATCAGGTAATTATGAAGTTAAATCAGGTTATCACTTAGCTAAAGAAATTACAAGATGTAGGAATGGTAACAATGTTAGACCTCAATCTGGTCATCACTCTTTTTCAAAAGCTTTTTGGGAGTTCTTATGATCTCTTAACATTAAGAACAAATATAAACATTTTATTAGGAAATATATTTTGATTGTGCTGCCTGTTAATTGTACGATTTCTAAATGTTTAAGTCATGTATGTGAAGTATGTAAGGTTTGTGGCTTAGAAAATGAAACTATTGATCATATGCTCTTTAGATGGTAAAAATTGCGCGGGGCATCCTATTTGATCGCCCCCATTTAACCTATACCCGCTTTTTAAAAAACTTTTAACTTGTACCCACTTTTTAAATAACTTCAGCTCCCTTTCCCTCGCTGAGCTGAAGTTCACCAGTTAAGCTGAAGTTCGCCAGTTATAAAGACAAAACTTCAGCATACGGGGCTGAAGTTCCCCAGTTACAAAGACAAAACTTCAGCTCTAGAGCTGAAGTTTCCCAGTTACAAACTTCAGCTTTAGAGCTGAAGTTCCCAAGTTATAAAGACAATTACAAAGACAAAACTTCAGCTCTAGAGAACTTCAGCTCTAGAGCTGAAGTTTTGTCTTTGTAAACTGGGAACTTCAGCCCAGTATGCTGAAGTTTTTGTCTTTATAACTGGGGAACTTCAGCCCCGTATGCTGAAGTTCCCCAGTTACAAAGACAAAACTTCAGTTCTAAAGCTGAAGTTCCCCAGTTCAGCCCCGTATGCTGAAGTACCCCAATTACAAAGACAAAACTTCAGCTCTAGAGCTGAAGTCCCCCCAGTGTAACTGGAGGAACTTCAGCCCCGTATGCTGAAGTTTTTATTTTTATAACTAGAGAACTTCAACCCCGTATGCTGAAGTTCCCCAGTTACAAGACAAAAACTTCAGCTCTAGATCTGAAGTTCGCAAGCTACTTCAGGCCCGTCTACTAGAACGCTGAAGTTTTGCGTGATTGCCTTTTCTACTTCAGCCCCACATGCTGAAGTTATGCGCAAAAGCGGGTACAGATGCAATTTTTTTTTACAAAGCGAGTATAAGTTAAAACGTGGCACAAAAAGTGGGTATGGATGCAAAAGCCCCCTTTAGATGTCATAAAACTCAGATAGTTTGAAAATTAAGTCCTATTAATTGGCCTAACTTAAAAAATACTTTAGATTTTGCTGCGTGGTGGTATGATGTTTTCATTAATGCTAATAAATATCCTGATTCTATTGAAATTGTTAAACTAAGCACTTCAATTATGTGGCAAATTTGGAAGGCTAGAAATTTGTTTAATTTTAATGGGGATATATGTGAACCTAATGAAATTGTAAATAAAGCACTTTTCTGATTTTTATGAATATGAAAATTCTATGTTTACTATCTCTTCTCCTTCCCACACATCTGACTGTTCGGATAATAAGAATATTACTATGGCACAAGATGATGTTTTTATGTTTGCAGATGCTGGGTTACAATTGGAAAAAAAGATGGCAAGCATTGGAGTGGCAGCTATGGATAGCTGTGATCATTTGCTTCAAGCCTTTGACACCTCAATTCAAATTGTTGGGAAAGCCATTACTACTGAAGCACTAGCAATTCATGAAGCTTTGAAAAAAGCCAGAGAAAATGGATGGACAAAGGTGCATATTCTATCAAATGCAAAAAATGTAGTAGATATGATAAGAAAAAGGATAGTGGTCTCATGGGAGTTAGAGACTACTTGTGAAAATATATGGAAGATGATGAATTCCTTTGAAGATATAAACATTGAATATATTCCTAGATCTTGGAATGTCTTAGCACATAATTTAGCCTAGTTTTCTATCTCGCTATTACATAGAATTAATTGTGTTTCTACTTTTCCTAGTTGGATTGTAAACGATGTTGGTGCATCCTTTGACTCTTTGACAGCTATTATTATCTAATATAGTAAAGTTGTTTGTAGAAAAAAGAAAAAGAAAAACTAGACAATCTTCTGTTATTGAATGAATTAGCAATCATTATTCAAATTAAATCTTCACAGAAGAAGACAATAATCAAAGGACTTCTAAAGAATCACATTTCAATTGTATATCTTCGACACATTGCATTGCTTTTATTTGTCATAATGAGCCAAAGCCCTCTGGTGGCCATACCTGTATATAAAAGAAAAATAGCAAATTAGTTCTGCTTACCAGATATTTAAATGTTTACTAAATACATATATAGTCTGATTTTAACACCCCAATATTGTGCATTAATGCCCAAGTACCGATATGAATATTTGATGTGAGTCGATGAATTAGCATGAAGAAGTTATCCAATCAAAGGCAAGTAACCATCATATAATCAAATCAAAAGACTTCTAAGTAGACTATGGTTGTGATAAGAATACAGCAGCTCTTATCTTGCTTGGGATGTAAAGACAGATAAACTGCAATTGCTATGAAGTTGGGGTTAGCGCGGTTCTGGATAAAACTTTTGGCTAGAGTTTTGCCAGTTCAAAGTGAATTTCAAGGGAAAACATTATACCTCAATGCCGTTTCATCCACCGGGAATATAAAGAGTACATCAGAAAAGGTTAAGGGTTCATGAATATGGCTGTGAAACTAAGGGAGCTAATAAATATCCAAATGACTTTATAAACAGCATAACTAGAAACTGACCAAATCGAAAAGCTCATTCAAACCTTTCAAAAAAAGTAGCAGTCACCAATTTCCAGGCCAAGTAATCAGTGCCGGTTGATTCTTCTTAGGAATAACATTTGTACATTTTAGTTTGTGAAGCCTTTTGTTATACCTTTTGCATTCACAGGTTTTCCCCCACAAAAACAATAAACTATTACTTCATCGGAAAAAAATTGCAAGCTTTAGAACCTTTATAAATAGAACTATACAGAAGTTATAGCTTTAGCCTCGCTTAGATAGTAAAGGTAATGAAACTTACTCTACACAACACTTTTCCCAGGATGAGACCATAAGGGATTGGCCCGAGTTGCCGTGAATCCTTGGAAGCATAAATATTATCTCCCTGAATCCAAACATGCCCCTTTGGAACCTAGATACCCCCCACATCCAAGAGAAATGGAAGGAAGGGAAAAAACTATTAGACTATAGGGCATCACAAGTAGAACTATTATGGAACGAGAAAACAAGATATCACCTCATTCACACAGTAAGCATAGGAATATCACCTCAAGCAAGAATCCAAGCCAGTTTCAAATTGTTATCTAATCAGAGGAGTCTGGAACCAAAATGATGCAACCTAGTAATGTTCAGATTAGTGACAACCCCTTTTCGCAATTTAATTAGTTTTTTGCATTATTTTGCTTCAGGACTCCGTGAACTAGGGGCTATATATCTCAGTTTTAACTGCGATAATCCTATAAATGTTCAGTTTAGTTTTGGCAACTCATTTTTCGTGATTAAACTAGTTTATAGCATCAATTTTGGTTCCGGACTCCTAATAAGAGAATCAATATGAAACTGCTAAAAAGCATACAACATTGAATACAATAAAACTTTAAGCATTTTAGAGAATAACTTCAAATCACATTTTTGTTTATCCATTTACTTGTGAATGTGGCAGAAAAATCAGATTCAGATACCCTACAAAAATGGAAGGAAACTTGCATTTAAAAAACTGAAGGTGCTCTTGGAAACAACAGTGAGAACCTAAGTGAGTAAGCATAAGGAAGCTTCGTAGTAACATGCCTAATGTAGTGTAGGCCATGTTTCTGGTTTGTTTTAAGCAAGATAAAGCCCATTATCACAGGTCCTGGCAATTATAATCAGTAAAGAAGACACTAAGATCCATTGACTTAGCACATGACAATTGACAAGGCATTCTTCTACAAACCATATATTAATTAGAACTAGAGTATTTACCAAGGAATTAGCTGACATTTTAGGTCGAATGCAGTTTGTTTTTTTGGGGGAATAGAAGTCTTATGCAGTTCTCTATGCAACCACAAATATGCCTCAACTCAAACTAGTTAAGGTCAACAATGATCCTCTATATCCATTCTGCTTTACGTGGGGCTTATCTCATCCAATATTTAGTAATTTATGGAGTTACTAAAACTAGAAGCTCCTCCTCACTCTACCATACAAATCTCTAAAAAGATTATGGGCAAAAATTGAACCTAATGTAAGCATACCAACAACGACTAAGCCTTAACCCAAACAAGTTGGTATCATCTATGGATCCATTGCTTCCACTGTGTTATGTTCTTAACTAATTTCACTTAGATTGTAGGTTTTTCGAGACAACTTCTTTTCATGTGATTTCTTATTCTCTTTTAACACCTTCAATCATTATAGGTCACACTGAAGGGCCAACACATTTGGAGGTCTATGTAGGACATACCATCTCTCACTCTCGGCTCTCAGTGTATCATGGATTTGGTGCTCTATGGAAGGGTGAAAACTAGGAAGTCAAAAGAGCAAAGGTACAACCATTTCTCTCATTTGCTTAAATAGAAGCAAAGAGACTTCAAGAGTTAGGAGCATTCGCTGCAGCAACTGTGTGCTATCAGTTGTTTCAAACTTGGTAGAAATCTAAGGAAGGACAGACTTTTGCATCAATAAGGAAGGAGAAAGACAGAGAACATTAGGAAGATTAAAACAGTGAATCTGCATCCCAATGACTACATTGGGGACTATAGTGGAATATTAAAAAATTATCAAAAATATAAATTATGCAGCCACAAGTGTTAAATAAACTGTGTTAAAGAATGTATCCTAAGACATTTTTGTTTATGCCTTCCTATAACTTCTTCACTGCAACACTCATGCTATATTGTAGAGTAGACATATGGTCTTATAATTAACCAATTAAAAAAAAAATCAGTTGAATTATGGCTCCTAACTTGACAACTATCAGTAATCAATCCAAGAATTGAAAAGGGTATTATTACATGGAAAAAGGGCACACCTTTAAGGTGACATGGCGGTCACTTCTAGCAGGGTCGGCTAGAAAAGTGACAGTATCGCCTTCCATACCAACAATGCGTTTAGTAACAGTCTTTCTAGGGTTATCAGGTGACCGAACAAGGACTACATCTCCCGGTCCCAACTTATCCAACAACGGCGACAAGTGTTCGGCCAGCAAAACATCGCCGGTAAGATTCAGTGTCGGTAGCATACTAGGACCGTAAACCTAAACCAAAAGAACATTCAACAATTTATCTGAAAAGCTTAATTTTTGCCCAAATTAATGCAGATAAATCCGAGACATACCATGACAGGGGAGCAAATATAGTTATTGGTGACATGTAATAAACAGAGGAATTTGACGACAAGAAGTGATTGTTGAATTCCGTCTTTGGCTTTGGACTTCCATTGACTCAAGTACTGCAACACTCTCATTATCCTCTTGAACCGCACAAAAAAAAATTAGGATTTGGGCATTATACCGCACTCCTCCAAGGTTTCTACTGTAATTTCTTTTCTTTACCCATACTTCACTCCACTCTAGCCATATCACATGACTATTTTACTCCTTCCTCTGTTATTTTTCTTTTTAGCTTTAAAAACAAATACGTATGTATTTGATAGATAAATATAATTTAATTTTAAATCATTTATTTGACCCTTAATAAGATAATTTTGTAACCACACAAATATATAATTTAATTTTAAATTATAAGTTTCATGAGTTTTTCTTCTTCTTCTTAAGTGTCTAATAGGTACTAGGCTTAGTTGAAGTGTTTCAAGTGAAAAATTAAGGCAAGTTTAAGGGTTTTTCTATGTATTTGGCCTTTTTTAAAAATAAGTATAAGTATTATTTGTCATAATTCTTGTGAGTTCAAAATTTGAAGAATTCAACTATTTCAAATTTCAAATTTGGTATTGCTTTCTTTGTAGGACTAAAATTTTCGACTGGTACTATAAATTAGGGGTCGTTTGGTATAAGGTATAAGAAGGCATAGTGTTGATATAAAAATTTAATACCAACTTAATATTTTGTTTTATTAGCACACCCTGGTATAAGTTATTTTCCACGATTAAAATTAGTACCGGGATAACTTATACCTTGTAGAGGGTGGGATAATTAGTGTCGGGATAACTTATACCTTCTTCTTAGAAACTATGCAATTGTCATTTTTAAAACAACATACCAAACAGTGGATAAAAATAATACCAAGATAACTAATCACAACATAACTTATCCCGTCATAAGACGTATTCAAACCAAACGACCCCCATACAACTACTAGTATAATAATAAGTACACTAAATTAAGATTAGTATATGATTTTAAATTATGTGTTAAGTCAAATATTGTCATATAAGATGGAAAGGAAGTATTGCAATTCTGATTTTAATTACGATTAAAACAACCCCTCTCCTCTCAATAAAAAGAGAAGAGAATAATGTAGGTCCTTTGTGATTTTAAAGCTGCAGCATATAACATACAATATGAAAAAAGAGTTACGTTAAAATTGAAGTTTAGCCTCTGAGTATCTTTCTCCTGGAGCCTCTTCAATATTTTCCTAATAAATTATCTCACTTTCAGATATGCAGATTATAGACTAAGATGGTTAAAGCACAAAAGAGGAAAATGTAATACTTGTTCAGGTGGAACCACTATAGAAGGGAAGGGTAACAGAGAATTAGTATATGAATATATATCACCCCAAGAAAACCAAGAGTAAATTGTACATGACATTATTTGTAACGTGGAATTTCTTTAGTATACAACAACAATTGGATTTGACAGTTTATTAGCCAAATTCTAAAGAATACTAGGACACAGTATTGCTATATTAGGAGCTTAAGTCCTCAATTACAACCTGTATATCAGTATATGAGTATATAAGCACAGAGAAGCACTTTAATCCTGGTGGCTGTCCTATTGAAATTATAGTGACAGAGTCTTCAACTCAATGCCTCTCCGATATGGTTAGATATAAGCGCTTCTATAGATTGATATAGCCAAGGTGTATAATGTGCTTTCGTCTAATCAATTCTCTCCAGATTATACTTCACAATTTCCTCAAGTGCTGCTCGAAAAGGACTAGAAGGAAGGCATTTTAGGCTCTGCAGTGCTAAATCAGCTTTCTCCTTTGCCAAATCTTGTGCTCGCTGAATTCCCCTGGTGGTCTTGACTATATTAATGGCCTCCTCAAGAGAATCAGCATCGCGAAATTCTGATTCAATTATATTCCTAAGTTTTGGCTCTTTCTCTAATGCAAAAAGTACTGGTGCAGTAAGGTTTCCCTTTGCTAAGTCACTTCCAGCTGGCTTCCCCAATTGCTCTGCTGATTGAGTGAAGTCCAATATGTCATCAACAACCTGGAACGATAAACCAAGATTCTTCCCATACTGAAACATCTGTTCGCTAATATCACGGTCAACACCACTGAAAATGGCAGCTCCTTTGGTGCTTGCAGCAATCAGGGAGGCTGTTTTATAGTAACTCTTGAGCAAATATTCTTCCAGTTCAACATCACAGTCAAATAGATTAGAGGCCTGCTTTATTTCACCACTTGCAAAGTCTTTAATAACCTGTCACAAAAACCAATAACCACAAATGGTGTTAGGTGCGACGAACTAATGATGATATTAAAGCTTCCAATTCTGCAAGATGTACAAACTAAGAAGATCCTAGATACCTGACTGATGAGCTTTATGACTTCAAGGTTTTCAAGGTTAGCTAGGTACCACGACGACTGTGCAAACATAAAATCACCAGCCAGTACCGCCACTCTAGTACCGTATAATTGGTGAACTGTGTCCTTTCCTGGATTGGAATTTTTTTTAAGAGGTCAATTCAAGGAAGCTAAGAAGAAGGTATAATAGAAATTGCAATTAAGAGAACAAAGTTAGGAGAAGCACAAGGGTAAATGATTAGGTGATAGAATGACGCACAGAGTTCATATTTGGAATCGCTATAACAGAATCAATCATCAATTGATCTAAGCTCAACTATAAAGGAAAAGGAAGCATCAAACACGAGGTAAACTGGTGGTAGAAACAACAATCTACTATTATCTGCCTCTACAACCTTGGTAAAGTGAAGACCTAGTCCAGTCTTCTTGTTCTTTCCTTAACCTTGAGAATGTGCATACCTAGTCCAGTCTAATCATTTTTCACTTTTTTTGTGTGTCTGTGTGCCAAGTATGCTATTCTCAAAAAACAGTTGTACGGAGTCCAAATATATATTTTAATAACGCATACAGATCTGACAAATTCTGCAAAGGTCTCAGAAACCCGAAAATGAAAAGTATGAAGAATAATTAACTTTAAAGACCTCATCACACGAGCTCTAGCTAATCAAGCATATTGCTAGGAAAAGCATTCTGGTTGTCTTCCGCGGAAGTAAGTCACACACATCATGATTGATAGGATGACCTCATGCAGATCAATCAGGACAGCGTCAATAATAATTACTAAAACACTCGAGAAACAAGCAGCTAGCCCAAGGAAGTGCACAAGAGATAGGTTAGAAACAATAAGCCCAAATCTCATAGGATGCAACCATGTCGTACTGTCAACAAAGTTTTCTGAGAGGTTTCTAACCAATAAAAAAGTGTTGCCAATTGCAGGTCTGGTTTTTCTGTTAATGTCATCTGTCCAGATTGTCCGGTGCCCACAGTAGACTCTAGGACATCTTTATTTCTTTAGATATACCTTACTGAAATTCTTCATCAACTGAAATTGCCAAAAGTGAGACTCTTTAAAGGATTGAACATTGTTTTGATAAAATGAGAGCATGCATCACGGCATCATCACAGAATCAGAACGATAACAATATTTTCTTAGACCTTTTCTTCTACAGATACTTTCCTAATAAATTATTATTGAAATTTCAGTTTTAAGAACAATAGCATCCACGTCGATGCCTGGAAAGCAATAACCACTGAATATGCACAATAACCTTTTCAGCCACCTGAATAGAGTATTAAACTAGAAGCAAGAGTACTAATCATTTTGAGTTTTTAAATAATTCAAGACAGTGCATTTGCTGAGCAGAGGAGAATGCTTAAAATTGCCTTACCTCTTCGTATGTCACTTTCATCTAACACATCGTCATGTATCAAGCTTGCAGTGTGGATCATTTCAATGATTTCAGCTAACCTTCTGTGTTCTATGGTGAGTTCCCTGACAGCAAAGCATTTTACAAATATTAGCTTAGCTGATATGTTGTTGTGAGTATTACTACAAGAAAGAAAATCAAATAGTGCTCCTCACTTCAAACCAGAAATTGCTGCTGTGGCCCTTGATACTAGGAACACCAAAGCAGGTCTCACCCTTTTGCCACCAGCACCAAAAATCTGCTCCGCTGCAGACATCAAAACTGGGTTCTCTGAACCAACAATCTGAAAAATGATTTCTCTTAGATATATGCCATCTGAGCATTCATGTGGTGTTGATCAAATTAAACAACATAGTTTACAAAACCAAACAATAGCAAGTGACAATCACTGATATGAAATTTCTTCAGTTACTTGACAGTAAACTTCACACTAGTCACTGTTAGACATGTATGTTTATTTTATCATGATATACATTTGAGATACTCTCACACCAAGCTGCACTTATTTCTTGTATCAAGTCTTTGAAACATCGTATTACCCAATAATAATAAATAAAATTGTCAGAAAGTAGGACTGACTTCTTAAAATGAAGTTCAGAAGCTCAAGGTCAAGATATCACTTTGCACTAATAATGTAACTACTACTCCTTCTATGGTTAATCTTTCTAAGGCCAACAACCTGAATATGGTCAAATAAACATATTTATTGATTCCAGTTCTTCACCGTCACTACCATGACCATGTACTGGTCCAAAATTGAATCTCTCCTACATCTAGAGCAGTTCATTTGGGATGACCAAGTACCAAATAAATTTGTCTAAAAGAATAGGCGTGACTTTTTGAAATGATCTCCAGAAGCTCAAGATTAAGATATCATTTGGCAGCATGATACTGTGAGTCGTCATATGGTTAATTCATCTTAGGCCGATAACCCACATTTGGTCAAACAAACATATATATTGATTCCAGTTCTTTATCCTTACTATCATGACCATGTATAACATGAACATGTAATAGTCTAAAAGTGCACTCTTTCCTGCATATAGAGCAGTTTATTTGGGAACAAAACTCCGCCCCACCGAGCGTCAATGAAATTATTATGACAAGTATACCCATCAGTTATTTGGCAATGCCAGCAGAACATAAGCTGAAGTGAAAGTGATCTTTTCTCACTGTCCCCAAAGACTCCGAGATATATTGATAGTATGGAGCTACCTTGACAGCCACTCGTCGAGAAATAACCATAGAAGATTTAATCACATATAATCAATTACACTATTTAGCTGACAAAAACCAAATAAGCAAAGGTTCTGAACCAGGAAAGAATGATTAAAGAATGTCACTCACATTCTGTAAGTTCTTGTTTAGTGTAAGGAGGTCATCAGCAACCACATCAAACACATTAGTAAGTGAAATAGGTTTTGCTGACTTATTCAAATCCAACACTGGCGCCACCCCTGCAAATAGAATCACAAATCAATATTGAAATTATTCCAAGATTGCACACTTACAAACCTATAGGCCTAAAAAAAAATTATATCATGATTCAAGTAAGTACCACTAAGTGAAGCCTTAGTTGAAAACGAACGCCAGCGGCCAATTTCTTGTCTACAGGAGAACAATTTCCGAGCATTGAATCCTCCTCTACTTACATTCCTTAACACCTTGTTATTAGAAGAACACCCACAAGCCAAAAACTCCAATGGAGTTCTCCCAATCTCAAGATTATGGCAAGTCACAGACATCATCCTTTTAAATACCCACTTAGCTAAATCACCAAGATTTTGCCTTTAAATCAAGAATTGAGCACCCAAGTTGCTTGTTTCAATATATACTAAATGAAACCAACAACAGAAAACTGAATCTATAGCAACAATTTGTACTCTTGGGTGAGCTTTATATCCTGGGATGTTTTGAAAGTACTACAGTAGAAGACAGTTTAAGAACAGTTAATTGTGTATTGAATAAGGTACAAATTAATGAGTGGATAATAAAGAACCACATAAAAATGGAGTCTTTGATTTGGTTAGTGACTGAAAATGGAAGAAAGAGACAGAATCGTTCTCTTTATAACTCTGAAAATTATCAAACAATTACAACCAATACAGAAGGGGATGAGCTTCGAGCCAAAAAAAAAAGGAGTGGACCTTATCCCCACTTTGAAAAATCTAACTTATGATGTGCAACTCTTTTTCTGAAATTTTTGAGGTTGTACAGTTGCCAAGTGATGCCCTCCATATCTCCCAGAAATTTAAAATAAAAAATAAAAAATATATATATATATAAGTAAAATAATGTTTATTTATTTGAAGTTTCAGAAGGGGCAGATAAACGATCTCATGACATGAATCAGTTACAATCTGGACCAAAAAGGAAAAAAATCAATTATAACATTTTCCCTATTTTGCTCATAAAAAAAATCAGGTATGAAAATTTGACACAATTCAAAAGTTAGCAAATAATAACAAATTTTTTACCCCTTACGTTTTTAAGACTACAAATTTCAAAATTTTTCTTTTTTAAACTTTGTACCGAGTCAAACTACCACATCTAATTTGAAACGAAGGGAATAATATTTTATTTTAATCGGTCACCAGATTCAACATGTGGGCATAACCTAGAGTTTAGTGAAAGATACAATAAACTATATGCAATTAACGTTCAAATCTTAATAAATGTAGAAAACTAGTATTGTTGGTAAAAAAATTATTTGTCCAGACTATACATATCAGCGTTATTAGTGCTGATGAGGTACCATATATTTTAACTGAATAAGTTGAGGTAAGAACAAATTGGCACTACTATCATATCAAAATTTGAAAAATAAAAATTGTGAATCTTTCACATGGTTATTTTTTTTCAAGGATTTGGTGAAACCGTAATCATGTAGAGCCATGTGCGGAGGTAGCCCTGCGCATATGGGTTCGGTTGAACCCAATAGTTTTTGTCCAAACGATTTTTCTTAAAAGGTTATTACATTTACATAAATTATTTATTTAAAACTCAATAACTTAAAAAAATTAAAATATTAAATCAATAAGTTTCAAATTCTGATTCCGCCTATGTGTAAAGCTATTTTGTCATGAGCTTTCTTTTTCTAAACAATGATCTTATGGAGAAATGAACGGACAAAGTAGTTATCCCAGCTGATATATTAAAATGGTGTGCACCTAATAAAGAAAGAAAAATATCTTACGTTGGGTCTCACCAGACCAACTAATAGACGACTGCTTAGACAAACAAAATAATTAATATCCAATGCTCTTATCTTTCTTTCCCAAAATATATAATAGAGATCAAAACTAATTTGTTTCTCAATTGTGAAGTAATTAAAATTTCGGCGCTTATTATTTACTTTTGTTGTTTCAGTTTTAGTTCCTCGACTAATAATAAAAACCTTGGTTAAATTCTTTTTTCTTTTTTTTGTTCAAATTACACTGAAAATAAGTCGAATATTATTTCTAATTGAACTCTAGAGAAATTGAGAAATTCCAGATAATTATGTTGCAGAATGAAGGATTGAGATACCCCAAGAGTAATTTAGGCACAAACAAAAACTTTAACAAAGATTATATAGAAAAAATTTATTAAACTAGAGAGAGAACGTGGTAGGAGGCTTTTCCACAATCTAGAGGTAGTACTCACATTGGGGATCATACCTTTAATGTAAGTACTACTGAACTTGTCTCAATATTGAGGAACATGGGAGACAAGGTTAAGTGGCCCAAAGAAATGCGGTCAAATCCAAGTAGAAGGAACCCAGATCACTTGTGTGAATTCCACAACGATCATGGGCACAAAACTGCGGATTGCAGATTTTTACAAGGTGAAGTAGAAAATTTATTGAAATAGGACTATTTAACATAATTGTTTAGTGATAAAGGTAAACAGGCATATATGAGGAACATGTAGGAGCCCCCAAAGACTCCTTCTCCAAAACGAACCGTCAACGTGATACACAGAGGTGAAGAAGTAAACAGAGTGATATGCAAAACAACCACAAAGTTCACAATTACACATGGGAAACGGGCTCGTGAAAATATGGAAGAAGACGA
>ML381266.1:0-24603 GCA_005239525.1 Nicotiana knightiana
TCACCTTCACCTTGTCCAGGGCATCCTGAACCAAGTATGTACCCAACAATCGGGCCTCGCCCGACTCAAACCATCCCACGAGAGACCTACACCGCCTACCATACAAAGCCTCATATGGCGCCATATGAATCCTGAACCGGTAGCTGTTGTTATAAGAAAACTCTACAAGAGGCAAGTATTGATCCCATGACCCTCCAAATATATCACACAGGCACGGAGCATATCCTCGAGAATCTGAATCGTGTGCTCGGACTGCCCGTCCGTCTGAGGGTGAAAAGTTGTACTCAACTCTACCCTGGTGTCTAACTCCTACTGAACAGCTCTCCAGAACCGTGAAGTGAACTGTGTACGTCTGTCTGAAATGATAGATACTGGAATACCGTGGAGGCTAACAATCTCTCTGATACAAATCTCAGCCAACCTCTTAGATGAATATGTAGTCAACACTGGAATGAAATGGGCTGATTTGGTCAGCCGATCCATAATCACCCAAATAACATCATGCTTCATCAAAGTCCGAGGAAGTCCAACCACAANCTATATCCTTCTTCATCCTTCGCCACCAATAGTGATGTCTCATATACTGGTACATCTTCGCGGTACCCGGATGGATGGAATACCGCGAATTATGGGTCTTCTCAAGAATCAAATCCCGAAGCCCATCCACATTGGGCACAAAGATTCGACCCTGCATCGTCATCACACCATCATCTCCTATAGTCACATCCCTGGCATCACCCCGCCGGACTCTATCCTGAAGAACCAAAAGGTTGGGATCATCATACTGGCGCTCTCTGATACGGTCATAAAGGGAATATCGAGCAACCACACAAGCTAATACCCGGCAAGGCTCAGAAAGATCCAATCTCACGAACTGACTGGCTAAGGACTGAACATCTAAGGCTAGAAGCCTCTCAGCTGCATGAAGTTATGTTAAAATCCCCAAACTTACCGCCACGCGACTCAAGGCGTCATCTACCACATTGCCTTCCCCGGGTGGTATAATATAGTGATGTCATAGTCCTTTAGAAACTCCAACCACCTACGCTGGCGCAAATTTAGATCCTTCTGCCTGAATATGTGCTGCAAACTCCGGTGATCCGTGAATATCTCACAGGGAACACCATATAAATAATGACGCCATATCTTCAGGGCGTGAACAATCGCTGCCAATTCGAGATCATGCACAGGGTAGTTTTTCTCATGAACCTTCAACTGTCTGGACGCGTAGGCAATCACCCTACCGTCCTGCATCAACACCGCTCCCAAGCCAATCCTCGAAGCATCACAATAGACTGTATAGGACCCGGAACCGGTAGGCAAAACCAATATAGGAGCTGTAGTCAGGGCTGTCTTGAGCTTCTGAAAGCTCTCCTCACACTCCTCAGTCCATATAAAAGGTGCACCCTTCTGGGTCAGTCTGGTCATGGGCGCTGAAATGGATGAAAATCCCTCCACAAAACGGCGATAATACCCAGCCAAANCGATCCATCCGAAGACACCACATGGCCTAGGAATGACACAGAATCCAGCCAAAATTCACACTTATAAAACTTGGCATACAACTTCTTCTCCCTCAATGTCTGAAGCACGGTCTTCAGGTGCTGCTCATGGTCCTCCTGGGACCGAGAATATACCAGAATGTCATCAATGAACACAATGACGAAAGTATCAAGATAAGGCCGAAATATGATGTGCATCAGGTGCATGAAGGCTGTTGAGGCATTGGTCAGCCCAAATGACATAACAAGGAACTCATAGTTGCCATATCTGGTCCTGAAGGCAGCCTTCGGGATATCCGGCTCCAGAATCTTCAACTGATGATAACCCGAACGTAGGTCAATATTGGAGAACACCTTATCACCTTGTAACTTGTCAAATACATCATCAATGCGAGGCAATGGGTACATGTTCTTCACTGTCACCTTATTCAGCTGCCGGTAGTCAATACACATACGCATCGAGCCATCCTTTTTCTTCACAAATAATATCGGAGCGCCTCAAGGTGATACACTGAGCCTGATGAATCCCTTTTCAAGCAACTCCTGTAACTGCTCCTTCAACTCAGGAGGAGCCATGCGATATGGAGGAATGGAAATGGGCTGAGTGCCCGGCAACAAGTCAATGCCAAAATCAATGTCTCTATCGGGAGGCATAACCGGAAGATCAGCTGGAAATACATCAGAATAGTCCCTGACAACTGGAACTGACTCAACTGTAGGGGTCTCAACACTAACATCTCTCACATAAGCCAAATATGCATCACACCCCTTTTCGACCATCCGCTGAGCCTTAAGAAAAGAAATGACTCGGCGGGGAGTATACTCTAAGGAACCTCTCCACTCTAACCTCGGTAATTCTGGCATAGCCAGCATCACTGTCTTGGCGTGACAATCAAGAATAGAATAGTAGGGAGACAGTCAGTCCATACCCAATATAACATCGAAATCTACCATACTGAGTAGTAGTAAATTATCTCTGGTCTCAAAACCACTAATAGCAATCAAAAATGATCGATATACGCGGTCCACAACAAGAGAATCTCCCACCAGAGTATAAACATAAATACGGGAACTCAAAGAATCCCGAGATATCCCCAGATGTGAAGCAAAATAAGAAGACACATATGAATATGTAGAACCTGGGTCAAATAATACCGATGCATACCTATGACAAACGGGAACAATACCTGTGATGACTGAATCTGAAGCACTGGCCTCGGATCGGGGCGGAAGAGCATAGTACCTGGCCTGGCCTCCCCCTCTAGGGCGACCTCGACCTCCCCGACCTCCACCTCGAGCTGCCTGAGGTGGTGAGGTAGCAGTTGGGGCTGGAAGAATAGTTGGAGGACCTGGTGGAAAACGTGGGGCCTGATAAGTCTGAGGGGGTGCACCCTGATAAGTCTGAGGTGGTGCGCCCCTCCTTGCTATGGGGCAATCTCTGATCATATGACGAGGGTCACCACACTCAAAGCAACCCCTCGGAGGACGTGGCGGCCGCTGCTGACTCTGAACTGGCCTGTTGGACTGGCCAGTGATAGTACCTCGAGCAGGAGGCACCTGAGATACTGGTGGTGCATAATAAGGCTTCTGAGGTCTAGGAGGAGCTGGAATACCACTGGCTGCTGGGAGAGATGAATGAACGGGGAGACTCACAAAACCCCTACCATATCGTGCTGCTGGTGCACGGGCTCCTGAAAAATGACCAGTCTCTCGAGACCTCTTGGCCTCTCTCTCCTCCCTGTCCCGGGCTAACATAGTCTCAATCCTCTGGGCAATACTCACAGTCTGCTGGTAAGTAATATTGGTCTCCAGCTCTCTAGCCGTGCTGGTCCGAATACTGGGGTGGAGTCCCTCAATAAAGCTCGAACCCTTTCTCTGACAGTGACAACCAAAGCTGGTGCATGGCGAGCCAAATCGCTGTAACAGACTGCATACTTTGACACAGTCATGGAACCGTGGCGTAGCTGCTCAAACTCCGCACGCCAAGCATCCCTGAAGCTCTGAGGGACAAATACAAGTAAGAAAATCTCGGAGAACTGAGCCCAAGTAAGTGAAGCTGCCTCGTCCGGACTACTAAGCTCAAAAGCACACCACCACTGATAAGTTGTTCCCCTCAGCTGGAAAGCAGTGAAAGAAACCCCACTCGTCTCCACAATACCCATAGTGCGGGGAATGCGATGACTCCCCTCAAGAAAACCCAGGGCGTCATCCGAAGCTAGTCCGCTGAACTCAGGTGGGTGGTGCTTCTTGTACCTCTCAAATCGGAGCTTCTCGGCCTCAGGAACAGCTATCCTAGTCTCATGCTGAGCTGGAGCTGCTGGGGGCATAGGAATATACTCTAGAACCTGCCCAATATGAACCCTCTACTCAGGAGTACGGGCTGCGGGAGTCTGTGTCCCTCCTCCGGCATGGGATGTAGCTGGAGCTATCGGAAGTAGTCCCGCCTGAGACAGAGTGTTGAAGGCACTCAAGGACTGGGCCAATGTCTCCTGGAGGTCTGGATAACAGTAGGGACCTCCTGTGCCCCTCCAACTGTAGCTACTGGGGGCTCCTCTGCCTCTGCTCTAGCCGGTGCTCGGGCTGCACCGCGTGCTCGTCCTCTACCCGGCCCCTGCCTCTGGTGGCTCTGACTGGGGGCTCGGGTGCCTGGTCATCAGTACGTCCGGTACAGGTACGAACCATCTGCAAGCAAGAATAAAATAGAGTTTAAGAATTTGATGACAGTAACTAGCATGATAAGGAATTCCAAAGAATTTGATTGTTCTTAACAGTTACATAGCCTCTCGAAGATAGATACGGACGTCTCCGCACCAATCCACGAGAGTCTAATAAATCGACTTGTGACTTGTGACTCCTATAAACCTAGACGCTCTAATACCAACTTGTCACCACCCGTTTTGCCCTCCGAAAGGTATCGTGACGACACCTAGTCTCTACGGCTATGTAAGCCTAAAATTTGCGAAAAAATAATATAATCAATAAAATAAAGATAGAAAAGAACTCAAGTAGATATAACATAGCTGCTCAGCATGTACACTTTCACTTCCCAAAACCCGGAATGTCACGATAGTCACAAGTTCTGTACTAAATGTAGCTCTATACAATAAAATAGTGGAAAATACATAATTCCTCTATGCCTATACTAGAGTAGAAGGGGACTCGTGGGATTCTGCAGACGCGGCATAATTACCTCGCGGTCTCCTGGCAACTGCTAGAACGACTCCTAGCCACGATACTGGGTGATGGTACCTGGATCTGTACATGGGGAAAACATGCACAGGAAAGGGCGTGAGGACTCCACATTTGGTACCCCGTAAGTGCCAAGCCTAACCCCAGTCAAGTAGTGACGAGGTTAGGTTGAGGCTCTACTGAGTTTTTAAAACAAGTCAATATAAATTTAAAATAGTGAAACATAGATGAGCAATGAAAAACAGGATTAATGGAAACTGGAATAATTTATAACAAACAGAGAGCCCTCGGCTCAGCATAACATATATCTCAACAGTAAATGTGCAATGCAGTACAAGGGGAAAGCTCCCGGATCTCAGTCTGTAGTCCCAATTTGAATATGCTATGCAGTACAGGGGAAAGCTCCCCGGATCTTCGTTCATAGTCCCAATTTAAATATGTGTTTCAGTACAAGGGAAAAGCTCCCGGATCTCGGTCCATAGTCCCAATTTAAATATGAAATGCTGTACAGGGGAAAACTCTCGAATCTCGGTCCGTAGTCCCAATTTAAATATGCAAAGCAGAAGTATGTCGGATACGGCCTAATTAAACAGTCCAGGAAAACAACAGGCAAGAATAGAGTAAAGCTACCTAAGCATGGTGCAACTAGTAGCAAATAAGAGGAAATCAAGTAAGGACAGGTAGGCATGCTTACTCTTAAGCTAACTACTCAGTTAAGACAGGAAACAGTAATATAGGAATGAAAATGAGTGATTTCATGGAAGTAAAAATAGGAGTTTAGCAACAATGACCCGTGTACGCACTCGTCACCTCACGTACACGGCGTCCACGTAACAAAATCAGTATAAAAATGCCTAAGGGGAAGTCCCCAACACAGAATTAGGCAAGCCACTTACCTTGACTGCGCTAATCAACTCAATACCACGCTCTTGCCACGAATATCCAACTCCGGGTGGCCCGAAACTAGTCAATTCGATTGCATAGTGTAAATATCATTTCTAGAAAACAAAATAGCTAATTATTCCTAAGCTAATAAGCGAAATTAGGAAATTCGCCCAAAAATTTCCCCGGGCCCACGTCTCAGAATCGGGTAAAATTTTTATTTCCCGGACACACATTCACTCACGAGTCTAACCATATAAGAATCTCTCAAATCGGAGGTCAACCCAATCAAAACTTAATAATTCGGTATATGAAATTCATCCCATTTTTCCTATTTTCTACCCAAAATTTTCGAAATTTAAGGTTGGGTTTAAGATTGGAATCATGGAAATTGATCTATAAATGGATAGAAATCACTTACCCAAGTTACCCAGGTGCAAAAGCCTCCAAAAATCATCTCTCCCGAGCTCTCAAATTCGAAAATGGTGAAAATAACATAAACTCTCGGACTTGGGTCCTTAAAAGACTGCCCGGGCATTTCTTCTATGCGATCGCGTACGATGAGTCGCGATCGCGGATAGTAATCTCACACGCGCCCAGAATTCCTCTTATGCGAACGCACCTATATGCCTGCGATCGCAGACCTTCACGACCCACAGCTACGTGATTGCGGTTGGGGCCATGTGAACGCGTAGAACAAATATTGAAAACCCCCCAGACCAAGAATACTCTATGCGAACGCGGTCCTGATCATGCAATCGCGTTGACCAAGACTCACTGCGATCGCAGACCCTTTATTGTGATCGCAGAGAACAAATAGCAGACCTCTCACTGTTACCTTACGCGATCGCGGGTGAACCCTTGCGATCGTAGAGAGCAAAATACAGTTGTAGAAAAACCAGAAAACCAGCTAAGGCTATTAGGCCAAAAATGGCCGTTTGAACACCCGAGGCCCCCGAGACCTCAACCAAAACTACCAACCAACTCTAATACCCCATTCAAACTTGGTCGAGCCTTAAAAACACATATCATAACATCAAAATCATCAAATATGCATAGATTCAAGCATAATAACTTATGAAATTTCTAGAATTCAAATCCGATATTGAAACACGTCTAAATTCATCCGAATGACCTCAAATTTTGCACACAAGTCATAAATGACATTACAGACCTGATGTCGCTTTCAGAATTCCATTCCGAGTCCGATATCAAAATTTTATCTATCGGCCGAAATTCTAACTTTCGCCAATTCAAGCCTAAATCCACAACTGACCTCGAAAACACATTCCGAACACGCTCCTAAACCCGAAATCACCCAATGGAGCTAATGGAGTCGACGAAATTCCATTTCGGATCCGTCTTCACACAGCTCTAGCTACGACCAGATTTCTAAAGCTAAATTCCACATTTATGGACTATGTGTCCAAAATCACCCCGGATTTCATCACTCAACGCTCCGACAAGTTCCAATAACATAAATAGACATGGGAGAAGCGGTTATTAGGGGATTGGGGCGCTAACTCTCAAAACGACCGACCGGGTCGTTACAGAATTGTACCTGCGATATGCAACATGCTTATTTTATTAGTATTTGAAGTTATGGTCGGGTCATATGAAATGCACACTCGAATGGGGATTATGTATCATGACTATGCCACGGGAACTGTACCCATAGTCACGATGATTTATTATTACGCGCCTAAAGCAAACTACAATGTTCCCAAGTTGTTGTCCTAAACTAATTTAAGAATTGTTGTGAGGTTTTGGCGTATGAAAAGTGTGAGGCATGGAATGCACAATCTAATTACTTATACTTTTTGTTGAACTTGTTGTACGGTTGCATCATTATAGGAAATAAGAAAAAATAAAATCTATTTCTGAACAAACTCACAAAATCGATAATCACTGACTTCCTTTTACACTTATAACCCGATACAAAAGTAAACAAATCTGGACATTACAATGATAGCCACTTTACGGTAATAGCCTATTTTAGCTATCAATTTCCAACCAATTAATAAACTCAAACGCTAAAGCCTATAATAATAGATTTACATGACGAATCTAAGAACTAAAATGGATTTAGAACATGACGGTTTTAGAGCTTAACAGAGGAAGTGATTCGAACCGAATCAACAATTAAAAGCGGAACAGAATTACCACATAAACAAATGGGATTTTTATTTAAGATTCAAACATCAACAGCAGGGATAACTGAACATACCTAAACAACAAACAAAATAGAGATCGAAATCTGAAAAAAGAATATGACGAAACCCGGCCACGGATGAAGCGAAACCAGCAGCAACGGTCCTCGCTTCCGCTTCTGAACAAATCCTCGGCGTCTGAAAACGTTGCGACTAATGAATTGACGTTCATTTTGATGAACAACAACGAACGACAGCGAGTCGCATCAGCAGTCGGCGATGGCGAGTGACAGCAGTCGCGTAGGAAGAAAGAGTGAAGAAAGCCTAAAATCTAATGATTTTGGTATTGGTTTGGCCGTCTGAGAAATGGTTGGGTGTGTATATGGGTGTGGTCTGGAGAGAAAAGAAGAAGAAGAAGGATCAGAAACCCAAGAAGAGAGACAAAATCTGTGTCGTTTTTTTTTCCTGTTTTGTTCTTAGAAAGCTGCTAGGTCTTTTTTTTGTGTAAGGGTCTGAAGAAGATGAAATGGTGCTCCAGGTTCTTTTATTATTTTTGTTAGGTTTTAGGGTAGCTGGGCTTGGGATTATGGGCTAAGGGATTGGGCTTGGATTTTAGGAATTTGGGGTTGGGTTCATGTCTTGTTGGGTTTTGACTTTGGGATAAAAAGACTAAATAATATAATGTATCTATAAAATATAAAGATTACTCTTACTTAAAATAAACTACCAAAAATAAAACTAAATACTAAAAGTTAAACTATTTTTGTATTTTTTAATTTTTGTGCTAAACAATAGAATTAAAATTAATAATAAAGCGAAATACTATAGGAAAAAACTCAAATAAATATTCTAAAAATACTAGGACTATTAAAGGATAATTCTAATGTGCGGGTCAAAAATTACATGTCTACATAGGACACTTGATTGAATATTCGGTTAGCTATAAGGATAGCTTTCCTCAACAGGTTCTGAGTACATTCGAACTTATCAACAAAGCATTCATCATCTCTTTTAATGATCGATTCCTTTTTGATGCAGTCCCATTGGATTGGGGAGTGTATGGGGTCATTTTTTATGAATAATGTCATATTCTAAATATATTTCTTCCAAAGGAGATTCACATTCACCATTCTTAGCACTTCTCATTTTGATTTTTTTGTTAATTTGCATTTCAACTTCACCACTTTATCTTTACCACTAAGTAAGTATACCGAGTGTAAATGTTAATAAAAGTTATAAAATACTTCCTTTACCGCAAGATGGTATTGATTTTATATCATATATATGCATATGTATTATGTATATGTTCAGAATTCCTTTCAACTGACTCATAAGAATGTTTAGTAAACTTTGACTTAACACATATTTTTTGATTTGTCGCATTTAAACTTAAGTAATATTTTCAAATTAATTAGTTTGCGCAAGGTTTTGTAATTAACATATCCCATATGTATATGCAATAAATTATTTGACTCAAATAAATAAGAAGAAGTTAAAATTTTATTATTGTTAACGACTATTGCATTTAGTTTGAAAATGACCTTTGCCTATAAGCATCTTATTCTTACTAATACAGATAGATCAGATACAAAGACATATTTAAACTCTTTTTTGATGAGAAGCGTAGTAGAGACTAAGTTCTTTCTTATTTCAGGAACGTGAAGGACGTTGTTTAGAGTCACCATCTTGCTAGAAGTCATCTTTAGAAATATCTTTCCATATTCTTCAATCTTAGTTGTTGCTTAATTTTCTATTGAGAGTGCCTCTTCGGGTTCAGTGGGAGCATATGATGCAAAAGCTTCTCCAGCGGCATAAACATGTCGGATGGCTCTAGAATCAATCCAACACTCATTGGGATTTCCTGCTAAGTTGCATTCCGAAAGTATTGCACACAAGTTATCCATATCCTCATTCTTTTCAATCATGTTTGCTTGACCGTTTTTCTTATCTTTCTTTGGGACATGACCGTCCGCATATTTATATTCAACTTTTCTACCGTTGTAGCAATTTCTTTTGAACCATTTCTTGCTTGAATTATTATTTGGTCCAAAAGGCTTTTTCGTTTTTGTATTATTTTAGTGGAGCATCCTCAATAATATTTGCTCCTATTATTATTGAGTTTCAACGAACCTTCTTTTCTGTAACCTTATTGTCCTCTTCGATTCTCAATTAAACAATGAGATCTTTCGGCAGTATCTCCTTGTATTTTTGTTTCAACTAATTTTTGAAATCCTTCCATAGAAGAGGCAATTTTTCAATCAACATTGCAACTTGAAATGCTCCATTTATGACCAAACTTTCAATTAAAATTTTTGTAAGTAACTATATAATTATTAATTTCATCATAAGTATTAATTCAAATTATACTTTCATTAAGAAGATCATGGATGATAATTTGTAATTTTTGGACTTGGATAATAACAATTTACTGTCGATCATTTTATAGTCCAGAAGCAAAAGGGAAGGATACTGTCTCAATTGATAGTGTTATTGAAATTCATATCTTTTTTTGGCTCATTTTCTAGATCAAGAAGTCTGGACATGGGTACAATATGGAGTATATTTTAAAGTTCAATTGTTATTAAATATAAAAAAGTGATATACTTTTTGGACTGACTTAGAAAGAAAAGAGCAGTAATTTGCTATTTGTGTAAAATTCTTTATTGTAATCCCAAATATTTCCACACTGTCACTCTCTTTCCCGTCTTTTCTGCCTCTCCGCCACTTAATCTCTGCCTTTCCATCACCGTTCTTGACTTGATCAAGAACTCAGGTAATCTCTATATACATGGTCTTAGTCTGTTAACAATCTTGAACAATTCTTTTATGTTGAAGTAGAGAACAATTAGAAAAAATAATGCAACTGTATAAATTGGGTACTAATGGTTTTCGGTCCAGAAAAAAAACTCATTAATGAACAAACAGTTGATGGGTCTTCTTTATTTGTTAATTTGGTGTATATTCACCTACAACCATGTGCTCTCTTTTTGTCAAATGTTTCTGTATCAATTATAAGTGAAATACCATAAGTGGAGTAATTACGTGAAATTAGGGTTTACGTAATACTCCATTAAGGTTCTAGGAGCATTGCCTGGTTTATTGGTTTAGTCAAGAGATTGAAGTTAAAATATTTAATTTTTATTGTATTGCATACCTTTTCCCTTCAGTTTGGAATACGCAGTTACTAAAAGCTATGGATTTCGGGCATGCAAATATTCTGTGTCATGTTTGTTCTTTTGTCTTAAGAGATTTAGGAAACAGAGTATGCATTTAAAATTGGCATTGAGTGAATACAATTGTGTGTGATGAATATAAAAAGCAGTTATGGGTCCTTGATTTTAGTATGTTTTTCTCTAAATAGTAATTCATTTAGAAGGTAGGCTGTTCAAGGTCAAGTTTTGAGTCTATCCAAATTACGAAGCTTGCCTTTGAATCCGTCCAAATTACGGTGTTTGACTTTGAATCTGAATTAGTGTTCCTGTTGTAATGTTCCCAGACTTTGCTGTGTATAGTATGATCCACTTTATCCTCTTTAGTGAGCCTACAGATAGAGACCCTGCACAGCCTCTAAACTCCTGATTTAGACATGAAAATAGTCCATCTCGAAGCTTTTCCTCATGGAATGGAAAGACCGACGATGCCACTATCACCTCTTGTTCTTGCTTCCATATAAAGTTCGACTAGGAGGGAAAGCACCTTAACTTAAACCTTTATTGAAAAGTACTCTTTTTTTTAAGAGAGAGGTTTAAGGTGCATTAGTCACACCTTGAAGGAGAGGAAGTAGTGGAGTAGAAGATATAAAGATGGATGGGAATTTATATCTAAGAGAGAAGGCGACAACAACTAGTAGAATAGATGGAATGAGAAGAACCAAGAGTAAAATAGTGACGCATCAAATTTGCTGGTGGTGAGATCGATATGTGAGGGATGAGCATGAGAGTGGGGAAGTACTTGCCCTGTTGTGAGAAGGAAGTAGAAGAAATAAGGAAATGAAAATAGAGGATCTGCACGTTATATTGCAAGAGATAACTATTTGTTGAATAAAGACTTAGTTGTCTTCACTCATGTCTTATCTTGCTTTTGTTACTCGTTACTGCTTCTTTTTTCTTCTTTCCTTGAGTCGAGGGTCTATCGGAATCAGTCTACCTTCACAAGGTAGGGGTAGGATTTGTATATACGCCACCCTTCCCGAACCCCACTTGCGGGATTACGCTAGGTTTTTTGTTGAAGTTATTGTTCTCTTTAGCTCAGAAAAATTTAATGAATACATTTGTGTCAATTTTACAAACACTGTTAGCTTTTGGCACAAAAGATATCTATAAAACATCATGATCCTATAAGAGAAACATATGCAAATATAACTCATAGGACAACTCTCAAGAAATCAAAGGGGATAACAAAGTAATCGCAAATCTGCTTCAGTAAATTATGCTTTAAAGTAACTTCAATAAAGTAGTTTTAAGAAAAACGGGATTCTTATGCTAATTTTCTATCTTTTGTAGTGAAGCTGTTTGTCTAATTCTATAGAATTTTTGCCTATAAATAGAAGGTCTAAATTCTAGAGGCTTTTAAGCTTTTCCTATAGACTTGGGTGCTTCTCTATTTTCAAAGTAAGCTTTGCTATAGTCTCATATATATGCAATATAATGAGTGTTCGACTAACGTGTTCTTTACTTGATATTTGAAAACTTAAAGTGAGAGGCTATCAAAAGATACGGATTGAGTGGCTTTCCTCCCCAACTTCAAATTAGTCTCAAGATTACTGTATATTTTGATGAAGTTAGTGATTTCTATAACGGTATCCCCTAAACTGTGTGTTAATAAATTTAATTCCATTCCATTTCGTTGTGTTTAACAGCAATAAATCTTTGACAAGAAATCAGTACAGCATAAAATTTTGTATGCTCATAATGTTATAATGACCAATTACAAATCTTTATCCATCATGTAGAGCAAGAAATCTTTGACATTGCATTCCCCTGGGAACTAGTCCTTTGCCCCTGGTTTTGTAGACAATGCTCTTATAAGGATTTCGGTTCATTAACATGGAAGCTTATCTTGTTGTATTATGAAGAATACATATGCGACGTACCTTGCAGTAGCATGATGTAGCATCAATAAAAGAGGATATACACTCTCTAATAGAGTTTATGTCGAGCCAAAGCACTGCTACATCTCCTGCAGTAGATGAGCCCACCATCGACAAGTGTTTTGCCTTTTTGGAAAATGTTACTGATATTCCTCCAGGGAGTGAAATTTTTAACTATACTGTGAACATGTTCACTAAGAAAGAGGTGCAGCAGATATTTTGCAGGCTGCCTACTGATGAAGCTCGGAAGTCTTGGTTGGATTATTACTATCGGTTATTCCTTAAGAAGTATTGAATAATGTATCATTGTGGTTAAACATTTTTATTGTTTCGTGATCGAACAACTGTGATTGTATGAGTAAATTTTGATTTAGTATTTCTTGTTTAGACGTTGTGGTTGCCGGGTTAAACTTTTATTAATCTGTGTCTTCTATCTCTCTCTGCCTCAATTATATGGTTGTTATATGGTTGTATGGTTAAACTCTATTCAGCTAGCTTTAGTTTCTTCCATATAAGAATTTAGCCAACTGTAGATTCTTGAATTAGATCCCTTTGTTTTTGGGTATTACTTTTTATCTCTCTGCTTTTTAGGGTCATTCATCTGCATATTTTGTGGTGGAAACATTTATGTATATGGGTTTCAATCTGTGTCATCTTGGGCACTTGTGCGTTTTTTTTTTCTCTACAAAATTACATCTTGAAAAAAATGGGGTTTTTGAAAAGAATTGAAATTACTGATTTGGGGCATTTTCCTTTTCAACTTGGTATCTTCCCATCCAAGTAATTTGTTAGATGATGAATGCCTTTTGATGTATTTTCAAATAAATTTATGCCAAGGAACCATGCCGTACATCTAGTTGCTCAATCTATATATATATTCGGGATATTATTTCGTTATGAAATTTTTGATTGAGGAAGTCGATGTTTGTTGATCTATCCAAGGATTTAACTTAAAAATATGGGGTTAACTCTACGCATGGAATGTCGAGATGTTATGCATGTTTTTGATGATACGTGAATATGGAACTGGAAATCGATCGATATGTGAGATTTTTAAATACTCGTGAGACATAATTTATAGTGTTTTAACGACCATTTGTGAGCTTGCAAGGGATATTATTAGGTGAAAATCAATGGACCATTAGGGGGGGTGATGGTATTATAGAATCCTCGACGAAGTATGGAGATGGTCTTGTATTTGAACTTCGAGTTAATGCAGCACAATCTCTAAAAAGCAATTGGGACTAATTCCGTCTCCCACTTTGTGTGACAGACAACACTAAGTGCTATTCCTCCGAAATCAAAATGGCTTAGTTGCGCGATAATTAAGGCACAATCCACGCCATATCCCCATGTGGACCTTTGGATCTTTGACATTTGAATCAGGGGGATTAACAACTTTGTCCGTTGGAGAATTAATTTGAACCCCCAAGAACTCCACTACAGTATCAATACAATCTGTTGTGTGGCTTTGTCTTTATAGTAAGACGTAATGTTTTTGACAAAGAGTTTGCTAGAAGATTTGATAGTTGTTTAGATCCATTTGGGATGGTAATTACTTGGTGTTTTTGGGTAGAAAATGTTATCAATCCGTATTGCTGTAAAACTAATAAAACATTAATCTTTCTCGAATAAAACCAGAAACAGAAAGTTAGTAGAACCAGTTTAACGAAATAAATTCTGGAAAAAACAGTATAGGAATAAATCAAGTCCACTGAATGCAGAGTGTATCCTTAAAGAAATTATTCCCCTCAAGTACCCGAGCTGTTAGAATATTATCCTCCTAGGATATAATCATTTAACTCAATAGCGTACTGAGATGTTGGAATATTATCCTCCAAGGATAGAACGATTTAACTCACGAGCGTATTGGTGCCAAAAACTCACGGCGAATGGCAAATCACTCAATGGTCATAAAACACACTGAAAAATATTCCGCAGAAGAAGAAGAAGATAATCAGAAAATTTAATTAGTAAAAATTCTGGGATTCAAGACATTTTATAGATCATTTGGCACTGATTCTGAAAAGGTTTGCAACATTTCAGAATAACCATAACTGTTGGAACAAGAGAATATTGTGGGAAAAAAAAAATAGAAAACGGATTTAAAAATAATCCGGGAAAGAAAACGGACCGGACCGAACCAGGTCGCGGGTTATTCCGGATTGAATTTTCGTTAATTAATTAAATAATCGAAAGGAATTTTGTCCAAAAAGATTAATGAATCAATCTTTGATTGAAGCCGAAGCCGAGTCGAATGACGACGGCGCGAGACTTGCCTTCTTCTCAACTCTTTAAGAGCTAAAAGAAGAGCAATTGTATATATACCCATCAAAAGTCTTTTCTTCCTTCAATATGGGACCATATCCTTTTGCCAAAGAAGAAAACTCAAATATTTAATTTGCCACCATTTCTCATTCACCCTCTTTAAGCTACACCAAACTTAATATTAAGTTACACCAAATTTAAAGCCCGAGAGCAAGTACAAGGCGCATATAAATGTTAGTGACGCCTTGATCTATTAGGGAAAGTTTGTGTAATCTTTGAATAGATGGGGTGGGAGAAAGGGGTTTGATGATTTTCTTGGAAACTGTTGATAGCATACTTGACGCACTCGATATTGCAAAATCCTCACCAGTATAATATGAATCAGTTCTTGCAACTAAGCTAGCAATAGCCGATATGTATACGATCAGGGGTGTATACAGTATTTTTATAAGCGGTATCGAAATTTATAAAAAAATTAGAATATAATTTTGATTATCATATTTTTGGACAAGAAATAACACTAATCTATTAATTTTGTTGAGTCTTAAGTTAGAAAATGTCCTGAGTTCAATTTTACTTCATCACAATTTTTAACTACAAAGGCTCTCTCAAATATTTGCAAAAGAAAAATGTGCTAGTTGAGGTTTGAACCTTAGACCTCTTAAAGCCAAATCAAGTACATAACCACGCACCAAGACACAACCAGTGGCGGCCCAAGGGTCAAGCCACTAAAGCAAAACCTTCCCAAATTTTTCTTTTTGTTTTTTACTCGTATTTGTATTGAGACCCCGACTAATCTAGATTCGTACCATGTAACGTTTAGTAAAAGAAAAAATACATTTTAACATGATTTTTTTTAACCATACATGACTCGAACCCGATATATCTAATTAAGTTAAGTTGGATCATATACATCTCACAACAATATTTAGAGGAAGGGTCTAAATATATTGGATATGTTAAAATAAATAAATTTTTTTATAAAAAGTAAAGATAACTTTTAATATAGTATTGATGTAACCTTTTAAGTAAAAATTGGAGAAAGAGAATCACTCCCACTAAACCCTTGTCGCGAATATAAAACTTTTCATTATTTAAATTTTACGATTGACATTATTAGTGAGGTACCTATATTATTATTCTCCTATTATATTTCTCACTAAAAATGTGTAATAAACTTTTAGAATCCATTTTTTGGTTTCTTCAATAGTACATGTCTTATTTTTTATCTTTCTCATCAGAAAATGTGTACTACATTCTTATATTCTCTTTCTTGATTTCTGCAAAAAAGCTTAAATTCTCGATAAGCTATATTGTTCTTTGTAGAAAGAAAAAAGTTTTATTTTTTCTATAAAAAACAATAGTTGAAGAGTACCGTTGAATAAAACTATATTGCACATTCTTTTTTTCCTTTCCCTCCCTCTGGTTTTAAGCGTTTTAACAAGTATATTAGTACATTAAATTTTTTTTCAATATCAAGTTATAAAATTCCTGAATCTGGTTCTGTTATCTAAGATCAACAACATCTTAGGAGAGATTAAATTATTTATAACAGAAACTATTAACAACTTTACATCTTAAAAAGCTAGAAAAATAGACTTCAATTTTAAAAAAAAGATGAAATTTTTTTCCTTCTGAAAGGCCCAGATTAAAAATTAGCTTTAGGCCATCAATTTTCTCGAGCCGCCCCTGGACACAACTTATGTCAAGTGATGTCATTTTTTCCTAATTATCCGTTTCCGTACAATATTAATACATATATCTAATAAAATTTTTCGATAAAGCGGTGTCGTGTGACACCGTTTCGGTAAGCATGCATCCGCCCTTGCACACCCGGTGCGGGTAAGTTTTTACCCCTGCACACGATGACACAAACACTAAAACGTTGAAAGAAGTTAACAAACAAAATGATCTTTATCTATTTGCATATTTTCTGCGCCAAGATAAAACTCCATAATGGAGTCTCCGTGTGAAATCTGACATGCAGCTGTATAAATTTTAACTACACGTTGGACAAACTGATAATTTCTTTTTCTTTTTGTTGCAGGACTTACAATTGTGAGATGTTAAGTAATTTCTCAAGGCTTTCAGTCATATTTTGTTAATGACCTCTCAACAAAATATCTATTCGTATAATCTAAGTACCCTCAACAAATTCTCGCTTAATACAACTATTATAGAGATCAATAAGAAAAAATTTCTTTCACCAATTATATATATTTTTTTAATAGCTTGTAGTTGCTCGTTCTTAATTCTTTCGGATCTTTTAGCGTTACAACTTTTTCTTTCTAACTTTATGTCTTTTTATTCTTTTTTCATGTCTCCACATTATGCAGAACCACTTACACAACAAATTCCTACTTGATGAAAACTTGTTATCTATAATAAAATGCCACAGCTGGGGATGTAGCTCAAATGGTAGAGCGCTCGCTTTGCATGCGAGAGGTACAGGGTTCGATCCCCTGCATCTCCATTTTTGTATGTATCTGTGCCTTTTATTTTGATAAAATGATTAGAATTTGGTATCATTAAAACTTAGACATTTTGTTCGCTTCATGTTCAATGAGTGTGACAAAATATAGTTTGTGTATTTATTGTTATATAAATCCTGTTATTTTGTCGATTTAGCTGATATCCTATCAAAGCTTGCTGCTTCTGTTGTTTGTGTTGCTCGTACGACTCTCAGATGGGCCAGAGATCTTCTCTGTGTAAGATCGCTTTAATTTATGATTGAAGCCTGAAATATTCACTCTTCTATATGACTTACTACTAAAGTCATGCCTTTTTAACATATATGGTTCTGTTAATAATGAATTTTATCGCTTGGTTTCAGTAATACCACTTTTATTCTTTGGCTCAAGCGTGTGTAAAATATCCCTTCCGAATTATACATCACGTTGAAATGACTCGAGTAAAAAAGTTGTGAAAATTATTTATGTGCAGTATTATAGTATTCATGATGAATATGCTGAATTGATAAGCTTGAGAAATGAGAAGTACAGGTAAATATTTTGGTTTTTATATTCATGATCATGATGCTAAAGAAGAATGAAACACAATACAAATGACATACATTTTCTGCTAGGTAATTGATTTAACTACAAATCAAGAAAATGGTGAATAGCCTTAATTAAAAAAACAAAAACAAAAGAGTCATCTGAAAAATATAACTTCATTCTAGACAATAGTATGTTTCTCTGCGTTAAAGGGGAGGTTGTTACTAAATCTAAGTACGTAAGAAAATCCTCTCACGGGTACTATAAAGGCACGCCGTCAAGAACTGGGATACAAATCAATATGAAAAAGTTTTTGTTCCACGTAGAGGAACTGATACAGAGGACACTTAAAGAGCCCGTTTGGCCATGAAAAGTTCACTTTTTTCAAAAATGGTGTTTGGTCATAAATTTTAATTTTTATTTCAAGATGAATTTTGAAATTTTTGGAAAATTTAAAAAATTTCAAAAAGTTGTTTTTCATAATTTTCACTCATATCACTCAAAAAAATTCAAAACAACCCAAATTATATTTATATTCAAATACAATTTTAATTTTCAAATACCATTTTCACTTAAAAAAGAGTATCACTTTTTCGAAATTTTATGATTTTATGTCCAAACGCCCACTTAGAATGATGCAAATTTGTAGAAAAGAAGACTCAGAATGATTTTTACGCCATTAAATGAAAGCAATGATGACAGATGATCTAGAGTTATTCTGCAGTCTGCAGGCATGATATTGTATAATGAAAAAAAAAATAGAGAAAGGTGTTGGGAAAATTATCTCCGGCAAAAATAATATTCACGGTATACGATTATGGTAAATGCTGATCAACAACATCAAATTTTACGTGGAAAATATTTTTGAATAAAAGAAAAATTACGGCCCGAGAGGAGCAACCGATTTCACTATAGCAAAGATTTTACAATTTGTGGTACCGAGTAAAATACTCCAAGACACTAAACACCCAAAAGTAATAACCCTCTTTTGATTTTTCCACCTCACTACTATACCGCTCAGACTCTCTATATTATTCCTCACAGAGTATTTTGTTTCTTACTCTGTAAACCACTCTCTTTCTCTTTGTTTAGTGTGTCGAAATGGGAGCCGAATCTCTCCTTTTATAGCTGAAGCCTCACTCTCTAAAGCCTACTATATTTGACAATTTGTACACACTTTTTTTTCTTCAATGTTAACAATTCAACAATGTTGGCCGTCAAACCAAAAAAATTCAACGTTGGCTGCCAAACCAAAGAAATTCTCAGCCAAGTATTTTCCTTAGGCACATGTCTATTACTTTGGCTTTTGAATGAGATGGACTCCATCAATCTCCCCCTCCAGTCTCATTCATCTAGAGGAGGTAGTACTGTGTCCTAGTTTGAGTGCCGACAAGTTCTTTGCATAGCTCGACTTGTCTCTTGGTACCACCTCAGCATATCCGAAGGATTCTCACTTGTATGGATCTTCTTGACCTGTATAGATCCATCCACTATTCTTTCTCGAATCCAGTAATATCTCACGTCGATATGCTTCGTCCTTGCATGATACATGGTGTTTTTGCTCAGGACTATTGCACTTTGACTGCCACAATAGACGATGTACTCGTTTTGATGTAGTCTGAGCTCTCGAAGAAATCGCTTGAGCCATACCATCACCTTGCCAACTTCTGTATCGGCAATGTATTCTGCTTTAGTTGTTGAAAGTGAAACACACTTATGCAATTTAGACTACCATAATATAGCTCCCCCTAGAAAAGTAAATAGATATCCAGTAGTGGATTTTCTATTATCAGTATCACCGGCCATATCAACATCGGTATAGCCCTTCAAGATTGGATCTGATCTCCCAAAACACAAGCATTCGTCTGAGGTTCCTTTTAGATACCTAAGTATCCACTTCACAACTTTCCAATGTTCTTTTCCGGGATTATCTAGGAAACTGCTAACAATACCGACAGCATGAGCAATATCAGGTCTGGTACATACCATTGCATACATCAGGCTCCCGACGACACAGGAATATGGAACTTTAGCCATAATTTCTTTATCTTCCTTTGTTGTAGGACACATTATCTTGTTCAACTTCATATGACCAGCAAGAGGCGTGCTAACTGGTTTAGCACTCATCATGTTGAAGCGTTT
This sequence comes from Nicotiana knightiana, assembly GCA_005239525.1. Classification (NCBI taxonomy): domain Eukaryota; kingdom Viridiplantae; phylum Streptophyta; class Magnoliopsida; order Solanales; family Solanaceae; genus Nicotiana; species Nicotiana knightiana. The sequence goes on from ML381266.1 coordinate 20,219, forward strand.
AAGTATACGTTCAATATACTTTTGTTGTGACAACAACAACTTACTATTTGTCCTATCTCGGATAATCTTCATTCCAAGAATTTTTCGTGCTGGACCCAAGTCCTTCATGTCAAATAACTTAAACAAATCTTCCTTTAACTTGGCAATCAACTTCTTGTCTTGTCCTACAATCATCATGTCATCCACATATAATAACAAGATGATAAAGTTATTGTTAGAGAATTTCTAATAGTATACACATGGATATGAAATATTTGTGTACATTTGACTTCTCATGAATGAGTCAAACTTCTTGTATCACTGCCTAGGCTCTTGTTTCAGCCTATAAAGACCTCTTTTCAACTTGCACACCATGTGTTTCTTCTCCTTTACTTCAAAACCTTCTGGCTGCTCCATATAGATCTCTTCTTCCAAATCTACATGCAGAAATGTAGTTTTCACGTCTAACTGCTCCACTTTAAGATCCAGGCTAGCTGCAAATCTTAAGATTGTTCGAATAGAAGTCATTTTGATAACAGGTGAGAAGATTTCATCAAATCAATATCCTTCTTCTGTTCGAAACCTTTTACCACTAATCGAGCTTTGTGTTTGACCAACTTGCCGTTTCCATATTTCTTGAGCTTAAAGATCCACTTGCACTTGAGCAGTCTTTTGCCTTTTAGAAGTTCAACCAGTTCGTACATATCATTCTTCTGTAGAGAATTCATCTCTTCTTGCATGGCTTCCATCCACTGGATTTGTTCCGGATGAGATAACACCTCCTTGGAATTCTCTGGATTTCCCTCATCAGTGACGAGGATATACTCCGAAGAAGGATACCTTGTGGACTCTACCTTTTCTCTTTCAGATCTTCTCAAAGGTTGTTGTCCTTCTTCTTCTTCTTGTTGCTCTCCTTCTTCCTCTTGTGCACTAGGGTGTGATAACTTAGAATTTTGACTACTTATTTGCGCCCTTTTTACTTTCGTTTTAGTTCAAAAATATTTAAAGGTATTCCCGAAAATTGATAAAAAATGCTTACTTGTAGGAGTATTGGAAAATGTGACAAAATAATGAAATTCAACTCAAGAAGGAGTGTTTATGAACAAGGACAAAAGTCAAGTAAAAAGGCCTGTAGAATTCTGTCAGTCGCAGATCATGAAGAAATTCTGACAGAGCTGCTTTGAGAAGTGCGGACCGCACAATAATTATGCAGCTGCAGAAGACAAAGATCAGAGAGTTCCACATCTAAGACCATCAAGAAGTGCAGACCGCACTATAATTGTGCGGCCGCACTCAGAATTGTGCGGTCCGCCGACCTCAAGAAGTGCATTGTGTGGCTGCAGAAGCCACTCCTGTCAAGAGCTGCAGCAAAGTGCGGACCGCACACAAAATTGTGCGGCCGCAGAACCTCTAAAAGGGCAAATTTGTCCAAAAATTTCAATAATCTTTTTTTGACGAAAATAGGTTAAGTTTTGAACATCTGAAAGTTGGTAGCCGTTTTTCTTTACCGTTTTAGGAAACTTTATAATAGCTTGTCAATTTTACATTGGATTTTCTTCTATTTATCATTAAATATGAGTTTAATAATCTTTTCTTTTATTTTCTTCATCACTATGAGTAGCTAAATTTCTAGCTAGGGTTGTGACCCAACCCTAGTGTGTGTACCTAATGGGTGTTTGATTTAGGGCTTGTTTATGGTTGGGTGTGTAATATTTAGCCTAGTTCTTGCTAATGGTTGCAAACATTGATTCAAGCCTCTTTGACTTAGTCTCTACTTGAGAAAGAGAGACTTAGTTAAGGGAAACTTGGCTAACAAGAAATTGGGATGAACTTAAGAAATTCATAGTCCTAATTAAAGAGTTAAATCTAGAGATAATAAAACCTGACTTGAGCATTTATCAACTGTTTTGTGAATTATCCATTTGGACTTGAGAAATCCAAATTGCGCAAAACCACTCTATTACCGAGAGGTACTAAGTGGGTAATTGTGTGTTGATTTCTATATTACACCCCGACCAACGAAAGCCTCTCTAAAGCCCGCAACCGTTTAGGCAAACACCTAGGTGGAAGTCACAACCCTAGATCTTTTACATACTTGTAAAAAACACCAAAATATTATTCTCTAGCTTTACATTTGCAAAACGTAGCATAATTTAGAAGTAGAATCAAAACATAATTTGTGGAAGTGCATCATATACACTTTACGCGCTTCGTCCGAATATATACCTAATTCCATCTACGCTCCTTATGGATTCGATCCCAACTCCTAGTTGGGTAATTATTATTGCAATCGACCCTTCACAAACCCAAACTGAGGTGTGATTTGGGCGAGATCAATTTTTGGCGCCACTGACGGGGAGCTAAAAACAGATTTAGCTATATATTTGGTTTTATGTGTGACTTGTCTTCCTTTCCTTTCGGGTTACTAAATTTTTTGTGAAACAATTATAGGTACAAAAATGGCTCTCAACAACAATGATCCTCTTGGGAACTCGCCATTGGGGGTGGATGTGGATGATGACCAAGTTGATGAGATTCCTCTTGAACCTCAAGCAAATAGACGAGGCCGACCACCTCATGACAATGTTCCCGTCCCTCCCCCACCTCCACCAAGAGCGACTCCACAATGTGTGTTTCCAAATGATGGATATGCAAGTGCCATAATCCCGTCCCGCATTAGGGCGGGCAATTTCCAAATCACTAATATTATGCTCACATTGCTAGAGCAACGAGGATTCTTCATCGGGGCCCCGAGTCAAAATGCATACAAACACTTGAAGGGGTTTGTGGACACTTGCCGGGGGAGTAAACAGACCAACATCTCTGAGGATGCTTTATGGTTGACGCTATTCCCCTTCTCTGTATGGGGTAAGGACTTGGATTGTCTAGAAAGATTTCCAAACCATTCTATCCGTACATGGGATGAATTGGCGGAGGAATTCATTGCCGAGTTCTTTATGGCTACTCTTAGAGAAGAGATTCTAGCTTTCAAGCAAGAACCCAATGAGCCTTTTCACGAGATATGGGAGAGGTACCGTACTATGGTGAAAGAGTTCCTAAACAATGACATGACGGAGGCTATGATTCAACAAACTTTCTATAGGAGGATCAATACTACCAATCAATGCGTGGACAACCAACTTGCCGGTGAAAATTTCATGACAACACCATATGCTGAAGCTTGTGAGATAGATGAAATGGCGGATACTTCATCGGCATGGCAAAGTAGAGAAAATGTTCCTCAAGGTGATCCAAATGCGATTCACCTACATAAAGAATTGCATGATCATGGGCAAGCAATTGCGGAGTTTACCACCACAATGAATCGATTATCCAAAGCTCAACTTCAACAAGTTCAAGGTCCTAAGCAAGTAAATTCAATGGAAGGTGTAAATATGATGGTGAACAAGCGAAGGAAAAAGGGTCAACAAGTGCAAAACCGTGCGGAACAATATGCGCAAGAAGATAGTGGGTTTGACCAAGATGAATCATACAATGAACAAGAGGAGGAAGTGAAATATGTGAACAACTTCCAAGGGAAAAGAAACAACTCTCAAGGCCCGAATAAACAACAATGGCGATATAAAGGTAATCAAGGGAATTAGAACTCAAACTACCAAGGCAATTGGAGTGGTGGTAACAACCAAGGTAATTGGAACAATCAAAACAACCAAGGTAATTGGAACAATCAAAGCAACCAAGGCAATTGGACTGGCAACAATCAAGGATATTGGGGAGGCAACAACCAAGGGGGTTGGAACAATAACCAAGGGAATAGGGGGTCGGGAATTCAAAGGCCCTCGATGTATCAACAACCAAGCAACCCGCCTCTTTATTCGTCTCATGGACCTAGATCTTCCAATAATGAGATGGGGCGAATTGAGAAAATGTTCAAACTAATGATGGAGAACCAACTCCGATGCTCAACTAGCCTCTCACAACACTTCAATTCGCAATTTGGAAGTTCAATTGGGGCAAATATCGCAAGCTTTAAACACTCTTCCTAAAGGAGCACTACCAAGTGACACGATGGTGAACCCGAAGGGTGGGAACAACACGGGACATGCCATAGCTGTCGCGCCCTTTTTTCTCATGAAATTGGGTTTTGACATTGACAGCTCTTTTAAAGGAAGGGTTATTAAAAGAGAGAGTCGCCACCTAACGGATTAAGGTGCGTTAGGGAACCTATTTGAAAATGAATCGGGTTTACTAGTTTGCGTCACCAAATATCAGGTAAGGTCTCAAATTACCTTGAGGAGAAGGTGTTAGGCACTCCTCGAGTTCCATAATGGTGGGTCCCGGGCGAACTCGAATTATGTGAATTAGTCTAAGATAAAAAGAAACAGTTTGGACAAATAAAGAATTATCTTAATAGAAATTGGGGGGGGGGGGGGCCCAAAGTTTTT
>ML381266.1:24646-48821 GCA_005239525.1 Nicotiana knightiana
GGGGGGGGGGTCCTAAGTTTTTTAGCCTAAAGGATCACCCTGTGCAACATAAATAATATTCGTAAGTCCTTCAAGACGGGTGTTACTCATATTATTCAGCGAGCACAGACTATCATCTCCTGCTACCCGATTACAATCTTTAAATTGTTTACCTAAAGCGCTCTATTTAATTCTAAGTCGTGCCCTATGCGTGCACTACCTGTCCCATACCTGTGGTCTAGGAGGCATTTGGACCTCTATTTCAGGGATGTTCTAGACCTTAACTTAGGCTGCTCAAAAGGAAAATACTAAGCGACGGACAAAAACATTTAGGAATTCCAAATTGAAACAAGTATGGGCCCAAGTTAGACTCCGCATTTAGACATTCAAATGCACATATAAGTGGTTAACATTGACAAATTTTATTAATTGCAGGATCCTATAGGCATGATATCTATGTGATATTGAATGAACGAGCAGACAGTCATGTACAAAATCAGTTTCTTAATGCGATTAGTAGAACCTACATAAGTTTGCCTACAGATTTTAGCATAATATGATTAAGCCTACTAGAATGGTATCTAGGCGTTTTATGCGATAGTAAATAGTGGCAAGTCACAGAAACAGATCCAGAAATTATTTGTTTTAATGCTATAGACATGTTTTCTAGTGAGGGTAACAACACAGTGGTGATACCCAATTTTTCCTAAAAAATATTTCAAAATGCATATATGTCTTCAAAATCATGCATTAGCATCAATTGGTATTTTCCCGTAATTTTCTACATATTTTATTAATTTGCCCAGTATTTTATTCTTAATAAATAATTACAAAATTGCATCACAAATGATTGCAAAAATATTTCTTGATTTAATTTATTGTCTATGGTCCTATTAAGACCAAATTATTCCATAAATATCCAAATTGGCACCTTTTGGCTATAATTGCAATAACTTTGCAATTATAGCCCATGCATATAATTTTGTACTATTTTTACCAGAATTAGTCTTTTGCATCTTAAAATGCCAAATAATCCTTTTTGAAATATTTCTATGCATTAAATTCATTTTATAATTAGTAATTACTTCATCAAATTATTTTAATTAAATTATTTTGGTATTTAACAAATAACCCCATTTTATTTCAATTATAGTCTATATAACCAGCCCAAATACCTTATAACTAGCCCAAGACCCCTAGGCCCAAACATTAACCTGCCCGACCTAATACCCCGTCCAATCCTGACCGTTGATCATTTTGATCAACGGTCCAGATCCCCCTTACCTTAATTAAACCCAAATGACCCCTTCCCAAACCCCTCATTTTCTCACCCTCTCTGCCGTCACACTTCACTCTCTTCTCCAAATCCTCTCTGCCCTAACCCTAATCTCACCTTGCTACCACTCTCCATTGTTAACCATGGTGGTTCCTCACCACCCTCAGGCCTCTCATGGCTCTCTTATGCTGGTATTACTTGTCTCTAAAGTCCTCAAGGGACCAGGGCAGTCCACTTACGACATTGGCTTTTGCTTGCCTGTTTCAGGCCGTTCTGGTTCGATCTCTAGTAAGATCTTCTAAGTGGACCAGGGTCAGTCCACTTACGACATTGGCTTTTGCTTACCTGTTTCAGGCCGTTCTGGTTCGATCTCTAGTAAGATCTTCTTACTTTTGCCTAAACCTATGGATTTTGTAAGCTTCTTCTTCATTTCTATGCTATTTTCTCAAAACCCTAATTTCTATCTTTGATCTTCTCATATATGTACACACCTGAGATGAATCGAACCTATCTCACATGTTTCCTTGAAAGTTTTCTGGTTTTTCAAGTGATTTTCCATTTTCCTAAAACTAGGGTTTACTGGAAATCATCTTTTCCTAAAGTTTTCTGATTTTGAATGTTTAATCTTCTGTTTTATGTGCTTGACCGATTTATTTTGAGTTTGCTAAACCCTAGTCGATTTATGCTATAACCCTAATTTTCTTATATTTTCCTTCGATTTTGGGTTTTCCGTGTTACTTGTGGCATTGTTTCGTTTTGTGCTTTGACTTTCATGATTTCTTCTTAGTCTAATTCAGTGTCTTATGATTTTTACCCTAGTTCATCTCTATTAGGGTTTCTGAGTCGATTTCCGGACTAACTTCTATGTGTTTCTGAAGTTTTACTTAGCTCATTCTCTATTTGTGGAAGTTGATATCTTTCTCCCCAGAAATCAGTATTACTTTGAAATTTTGATTGACTGATTCACTCTATTAAAAATTCATGTGCATAATTCTTGATTATTTCCTTGTTTATTCCCTTAATTAGTCGTTCTTGCCTTATTTAATTTGCCTGTAATATCTACTGATTCCTTTACATGATTATCTTGCCTTAATTAGACCCCTGATTATTCTGAACTCCCTTATTTGGTTTGATTTGAACTTATTGCCTTAATTAAATCCCTGATTATTACCGTTTGGTCAATCACCCTTAATTAAAGGAGTCTATTCTAAAATCCTTATGTGATCGGATTCTGTGATTTCCTTAATTGCTGGCTTCTGCTTTCTTTTACCTTATTTTCTCTACTCTTGAACTACTATATAAACTCCCCTGCTCCACTTCTTAAGAAAAAAGGACACAAGTTCACAAACACAAACACACACTCACACTTAAACTCTCTTTTCTTTCTCTGCTACTTGTGTTAACTTTTAATCTAGCCGGCTGCAAGCCAATGCTAGATATTGGAAATACACCTGCTTTATATTCTGCACTCTTTTCTTCAATTGGTATGTCTCTAGTTAAATTTTGAAACCTAACTCCATGTGTTTCATTCCTGCACTAGTTCATTAGTTATGAATTCAATCCCTGTTCCTGTTTACTGCTTTGCTTAGAATGTCTAGATCTTGTTTTGTTCAGTGTGTAATTAGCATGTCCAAACTGTAATTGCCTATGTGATGCTTGTTTTGCATGTTTATTCAGTCCCTGCCTATTCCTCTTCACTGAAGAGATCATGTTAAGTCACCTAGTCTCTTAGGGTATTCGATTGACCTTAATTGTGTGTCTAATTCTGCCAAGTACCCCATTTCTTTCAACATGGCTTTACTGCATCCTTGCTCTATGCCCCCAATTACCTACTATCATGACTAACCTGTTAATTCTATAAAAAATCCTAAGTGTTCTATGCATTTTTTGTCTATATGCCTCCATGTACGCTGTTCATGTGTTCCTTAATGTGTATTCTATGTGTCCCCAACCCCATTATCCCTGTGTGGAATCTGTTTGCCAAGTGTTTTTGAATCTGGTTGTTCTATGACCAATTGGTTTGTGTTCTGATTTCAAAAGTGTTTTAGTACTTTTCCCAAACTGTTTTACTACTAACCTAGTTCCTATTTTTAGAAAACCGTTTCACTCCTAGAGTTATCTCTACACCGTTTTCTCACTAAAAATCTTTCAAAACTATGTCAAGCACTCTCACTTCAATCTTAGGTCAATAGGTTCTGCCCCTCCAGTGTGTGTACTGCCTTGGGATCCTTGAGATTCCTCCGAACTCTGGCACACTGCACTTACTCAGTTCTTGTTATGAAAAGTCTGGGTGTGAGCACTGCCCCAGATCCTTGAGGTCCTTAGGGAACTCTGACACACCTGGACATGAAATTGGTTCTGAAATCCTTGGCATTTGAGACTGCTGAAGGCCTAGTATCTTCAGGTCGTATTTGGGTCTACTTCAGGCTCCCTATTGTTTAACTTCTTCTATTTTTATTTATTTATGTAATTCATTCAGCCATTGGTCAGTAATAATTAATTTGTAAGCAGATATTGGGGTGATTAGTGAAAAGAGAGGGTAGCGTATGGTATTGTGGGTAAAAATGGGGAAGAAACCATGTTCCTAGGCTTTATATTCTACAAATCTGCATTAGAAGTCATGTCTTAGGACTGATGTGTTCATTTGCATCCAAATCATGCTAAATATGCATTAGATATCATATTCTTAGGGCTTCACGTTTTATTGTTTTAGCATATTACTAATCCATGCTTCAAGTTTGCATAAGTGCTTTCACTTAGAAATCCTGCTGTTAGGCTAATAACATTGTCGTAATGAAGCTATCATTTCTCTATGCATTTAGATATCATGTTCTAGGAATTCTACTTGCATTCATTTGATTACGCCTAGTTCCATTAAAATAAGTCACCAATCTTAAAAGGCATAAAAACAGTGTCACATATAGGGATATGTTTTCTGAGCATAAGCCGATGCAAATTCCCTTTTAAAAGTCTGTGTCACTTAGAACAACATGTTTGTAGGTTAAACGATTTCTAAACTGATAAAAATCTATTGTAATTGTGATTGCACAATCCCACGCCTAGGAAAGCCTTAGGTAGTTAATCTTTATAAACTGGAAATTGCGTGTTGATTGTATTTACTGCTTAAAGTCCTACGGGTCTTAAAATCAGTAGGCAAATTGATTAGGACCCTTCCATTGCATTATGACACAATGTTGCATGTTCTGTATATTAATGTTCACTTAGATACCCTGTCTTAGGATTCTTTCTCTAATAAAAAGCTGCCTTTGTCTGTGGTTTGAGACGTGTTGTTTATTTGCATTATGTGTGGAGGTGAATCTGAGCCTCTTAACTGTTTTTGTCACTTATGTGCTAGTCCTACTTGTTCTTGCTTGTCGCCTAGTTTTTCCCTTTTTAAAAAACAATAGGGGTTTGTCTAGAAATGCCAGTATACTAGAGGTCCTAAACTCCTCCGGGACCCTAAAGAAGGGATGGGTAACAACACGTATAGAGCTCATTAAACAAAACTCGCTTAATAAACGCTAAGGGGTGGGATAATGGGTAGAAAAAGGATATGATGATCTGTGCGCTAATGCAACGTGTAGCCCCTCATTGAGGAGTGATTACCGGGAATTGCACATATATGATCCTATAGGATAAACAACCTAGGACCTCCCTTATCCTTTACATATGTGTGCTTGGACTGCTAATCTGTTAAGATCTTTATTTGTTTACATATGTGTGCTTGGATTGCTAATCTGTTAAGACCTTTATTTGTTTACATATGTGTGCTTAGACTGTTTATTTTCTACTTGAATGAATTCACAAAGTATATTTGGCCGGGACCCACAGTTGTGGACTTTGAGGGGTGCCTAACACCTTCCCCTTGAAGTAATTTCAAACCCTTACCCAATCTCTGGTTATGCAATTATGTCATGAATGACCCTTAATAGGTGCCCTAACGCACCTTAATTCGTTAGGTGGCGACTCTTCGAACTCATTATCCCCCCTTTCCCAAAAGGAAACAAGTTGTCCCAATAATGTCGAAAACCCTGACCAATCCAAAAGGAGAGGAAAAAGGGGGGCGCGACACACAATATTTGGAAACTCATGAGTAAACGGGCAGAAATGATAATTAAACAAATTCAGGCCTATAAACGTGCATACTACAATTTGATCCAGTTTTAGATCCTATAGGCATGATTTCTATAATTTTATCCAGTTTTAGATCCTATAGGCAGGATTTCTACAATTTGAACAGAACAATATGTAAGCAGGCATTTTCACACATATTAGATCACATCATTTCCTATAAGCGTGGTCTCTAACAGAACATAATTGAACCAAGCAATGAACCTATGGACATGGCTGCTAGCACATAATGACTAAAAATAATAAGGCACCTATGGGCATGATTTCTAACATATAACATTCGAAAACAGAGTATCGAACCTATAGGCAGGATTTCTACTCAACTTTATTGCAAATGTAAAATAAGAACCCCTTCCAAATTTCACTAACACCCCAGAATTGTTGTTACAAATAATTATTATAGACCAGAATTTAATGTGATAAATTACAAAGTAAGTATAACTATAGGCAGCCTAAAACAGGCCGAAATACACCCGGACAGGCCAGACCTTCAACTCACAATAGCTCCAAAATCCATGTTCATAGATACAACATAATCAGTTGTTGAGTGATTCACCCATATCTCAAGGCTGAACATACAGAACCCAAATCCCTAGTGTGTCAGAGTTCCCAAGGGATTCAAGAACCCAGGGTAGTGCTCACACTAAAGAGATTGATCAGAAACAGTTCAAGGAAAGACTAGGGACCAGATCCTAGTGTGTCAGAGTTCACAAGGGTCTCATATAGATCCTGACCAGTGCTCAAACTAGGGAGTTCAGAGGACAGAACCTAAATATCCTTGGCTTTCAGCCGGCTAAGAATGAGGATTCAGAAAGGGCGGATAGTAAAGGAATAGGAGGGATTCAAAGAATTTCACTAAAGGGATAGAACACATATATACAAACAAATAGAAGAAATGCTTGAACTTAAGAAAACTTAGTCAAGTTTTGGGAATTAAACTCAATCACATGCTAACAAGGCAAGTTCATAAGCAGATTCATAGTTATAATAGGGTCTGAAACCCTAATTTTAGACGGGAAATTATTCAAAAGAAGCACATAATCAAACCAGATTTGGTTCAAGTAAAAAGGGCCTGAAACCCTAATTTTAGGTAAACCACAAAATCGGCACAAAATAAATGCAAAAAATCACATATTAGCATAAAATGAACATAGACAGGAGATTATTCAAAAAGAAACACAGAATTGAACTAGATTTGGTTCAATTAAAGAAGATCTGAAACCCTAATTTGGGTAAGTAAAAGAAATCAACAAAAATAGGCAGATTCACACATAATAGGGTGAATAATGACGAAATAATGCTAAAAATCAAAGCTTGAACCAGTTTTGGTTTGAATCAAAAGAGAATCGGAAACCCTAACCTTACGGAATCAGAAAGATACGAGCGAATCAGGCTCATATCATACAAAATAACGCATTTGGACTTAAGGTCGTCTAGATTCAAGAGGTAAAAATCGATTAGGACAGAATCAAAATGGGGTATTTTCCATGTTTAGGCAAGTAATTAATTTATTCTATAAAGAATCACCAAATAAAGGAAAAACATCTAAATGGTAAGTGAATGGGGAAAGAATCCCATTAGGAATGGGATTAGGGGGATTTTAGTGAGGCGGCGGAATTAGGGTTCATCAGAGGAGGGAAATAGATGCGACATGTTTTGGAAAATGGGGTTTAGGGTTTGATTTTTAGCATTATTTCGTCATTATTCACCCTATTATGTGTGAATCTGCCTATTTTTGTTGATTTCTTTTACTTACCCAAATTNACGACTGGGATTTAGGCAGGGGTTGGGTCGGTTTATTAAGTGGGTAAGGGAAATTGGACCAGGGGTATTGGGTTGTTTTGGGTAGTGTTTGGGTCCATATTTAATTGAAAATTGGAGCCAGATTTTAAATATCCAATTTAATAAAAAAATTAATTATAAAAATAATAAATAACTAAAAAAATATCATTTTTGCATAAACATGATTAAAAATAATTATTTAAACTATAAAAATATAAAAGGTTACTTTTTGCATAAATAATGCAATTAAACATTCATGGGCCATTATTGCAAAATGTGTAATTTTAGCCTTAAAAATGTAAATGCAATTATAACAAATGCACTAAAATTTTTAAAACCTTGTAGTGGTGTAAATGATAAGTTTTAGATGAATACATCATCACAAAAATAATTTGGAGGATAATTATTGGATATTTATATAACAAAATACAAAAATAAATTGAATTAAAGTCTTTAAAAATTATGAAAAATACTTGTGTATGCTTGTAAGTCAATTGATGATGCACTATTTTGAAAGTATATAAATATATTTGAAAAATATGAGGAAAAAATTGGGTATCAACAATTTTCCCTCTTTACCCAGGAAGGATGAAAAAGTTGTCGGGTAAAGAAACGATGACCGATTTTGACCGAATTGGGTGATTTGAAAAAATATAGGCCGGACCTTGGTCTCTGAGCTGCCTACATATCCCCGGTTTTAAAGGATTCAGGCCATGTGTAGTTCTGGATCCAACGGTGGAATGATTCGATGGAGTTGTTGTAACAACGAACAAAATATTCTGGATAGGACAAATTGGGATTGAGAATGGTTATCGATATTTGAGCGGGTATCAGATGAGAATGGGTAATGGATGGTGGTCGGTTACGTTTGAAATAATTGAAGGATATGAACGTTGAATGGAAACTGGAGCAAAGACGGCTCCAGTTAGGAGAACGATTACTTCCTGATCACCTGCAAATTCAAAATACGGCGCATGCATATAGATTGTTGCATGAATTTAAACATGATGCAAATTCCCCCTGGACCATGGAGATTGTCTTTGGACGGTGAGGATGACGTCCTTAGACCATGACGTCCCGAGCCATGAATTGTGCGGTAAAGGATTCGCAGGCCATGAAATGATATTCTCGGGCTATGAAGATGGTGCCTTTGAACTATGACGCCTTTGCATAATGATGTGCAATATTGAGAGATCCTCGGTCCAGGGCATGGTGTCTTCCGGCTATGAGGATGATGCCTTCAGACTATGAAGCCTTTGGACAAATTAGCTATATTCAGCCCATGAGATGTAGAGACATGATGTTTGAGATGAAACAAGACAGAGCTTATTTTTGTGTAAGATCGGAGACAGAGCTTAGCCCCGAGAGAAGAAAATAATGCAGGGTTTTGGAATAGAACAACATTTGTGGTCATGAAAGGAGAGACAATGCTTAGTCTCATACTGGGAAGGCAGAGCTTAGCCTTATGCAGTTGAGGAGGCAGGGCTTAGTGTCATGCAAGATTTGAGACAATGCTTAGTCTCATGCAAGGGGAAGGCAGAGCTTAGCCTCTTGCAAGATGGAGATAGTGCTTGGTCTCATGAAATGAGAAGGAAAAGCTTAGACTTATGCAATTGAGGAGGTAGGGCTTAGACTCGCGCAAGATTCGAGACAATGCTTAGTCTCATGCAAGGGGAAGGCAATGCTTAGCCTTATGAAATTGAGGGGGCAGGGCTTAGCCTCATGCAAGATGGAGACAGTGCTTAGCCTTATGCAAAGGGAAGACAGAGCTTAGCCTTATGAAGTTGAGAAGGCAGGGCTTAGCCTCATGCAAGGTTGGGACAGTGCTTAGTCTCATGCAAAGGAAAGGCAGAGCTTAGTCTTATGCAGTTGAGGAGGCAGGGCTTAGTCTCATGCAAGGGAAAGGCAGAGCTTAGCCTTATGCAGTTGAAGAGGCATAGCTTAGCCTCATGCAAGGTTGAGACAGTGCTTAGTCTCATGCAAAGGGAAGGCAGATCTTAGCCTTATGCAGTTGAGGAGGCAGGGCTTAGCCTCATGCAAGGTTGAGACAGTTCTTAGTCTCATGCAAAGGGAAGGCAGAGCTTAGCCTTATGCAGTTGAGGAGGCAGGGCTTAGTGATGCGAGACTAAATTGCATAGTTTAACATGTGATATACCTTACATTTTATGCGCATTAATGATAAAATTACACTTGTTATGTGCTTAATGGAGTTTATTTCATGTGTAGGTGAAGTGGAGATGGAAACGGAGCTAAAAGGATGCAAATACGTCGAAAAATACGCGAAAAGAGACACCCGGGCGATAGCCGGGCGACAGAGCCAAACACACTGACCCTGCCTGGCGTTAGCCAGGCGTTTGGGCTGAAACGCCAGCCCCACCCTGGCGTTAGCCAGGCGTTTGGGCTGAAACGCCAGCCCTGGCCTGGCGTTAGCCAGGCGTTTGGGTCCAAACGCCAGGTCCCCAGTTCGGCCAGAAATCGAGTTTTGACGGGTTTAAGTGTTTTCTAATTGAAATAGAAGTCTCCTACACGGTTAGGGTTCACCCTAAACCTATAAATAGACTCCTAAAACACAACTACAAAGAGAGATTCACAGGGATACACAGAGATTCGAGTTTAGAGTGAATCGAAGGCAAAACATCAATTTGTACATATTTTCTTCCTTACTTTGTAGTTTAATTATGCTAGTTGTTTTAGATTTTATTCTTATGAATTTGTTTAGCTAATTTCTTGTGGAACCCGTTGGGGAATAAACTTATTGTGATATTAATATAGCTTTGATTGGTTGATTAAACTCTATTTGTTCAACTACGTTCTTGTTGTAGTTGATTGAAGGGCCCTCAATTAGCTGTGCCTATTTATTATGTATCTACTTGAGAGAGAGTGCATATTTAGGTAATTGTTTGAACAACACCACTCCCAGAGTATAGACGAAAGTCATAACCGAGGGTTTAGAGGTTGGATTAGAGATAACGATACTTCGGGTGCAATCTAAGTGAACTGTAATGCAATCTAGCTAGCGTAACTTGAGAGAGTGCGTCTAGTAAATTATCATAATTACTTGAGAGAGATTTATGGTAGATAGAGTGTTCATGATTGATAGAGATAACTAATCAAGCTATACGAAGTATCCGAGAAGTAAGTTCACCAGCGGGGGAAACCATAACCTTAGATTTTTATTACAATTGTTTATACCTTAGCATAGTTAATCTTTAGTTTTAATCTTTAGTATTAGTAATTTAAATAACATCAGGTGACATCTGAGTAGTATTTTAACAGCGTGCTTGATACGTCAATTCCCTGTGGGATCGACTCTGGGCATAATACCCCAGGATTATATTTGCAATGCCCGCTTAGTCTTCTACAAGACATAGTTGAGCGTGATCACTTAGCATCATGCAAGGTTGAGACAATACTTAGTCTTATGCAAAGGGAAGGTAGATTTTAGCCTTATGCAGTTGAGGAGGTAGGGCTTAGCCTCATGCAAGGTTGAGACAATGCTTAGTCTCATGCAAAGAGAAGGCAGAGCTTAGCGTTATGCAGTTGAGGATGAAGGGCTTAGCCTCATGAAAGATTGAGACAATGCAATGAATGAATAATAAGTGACAGGAGAGTATTTCTCAGCTGGAGATGAGTTTGATAGCTTTGATGTTGTGAAGACAGTGATTCTAAAGTGTGCACGCACTAGCGACTATTTCTTGTTCCTGCATTCAAAGAAAAATCGTGAGTTTTGCGGGGAGGTTGATTCGTGCCTTTGTCTGCTTGCTTTGCGCTGCTCCGTATTGAAATCCTATTCGAGTTACCATGGGTAACATCCGACTAAAAATGAAGTTTTCGAAAAATGTGCATGCATAGTTATTCAAAACATAGTAATATGCAATTTAAAAATTGATTAGATGAACCAGTAACTGTGACACTATTAGAGACATTGCGACCTTCTTTGCCATAGAATTTTGAGGGTCCTCCTCAAAATTCTTCCCCAGTTATCTAGATGAATTTATGGCTATTCCGCGTATGGTGCCGTTGGCTGAACTTGCTTCGGAATTTTGAGGGTCCTCCTCAAAATTCTGCCCCAGTTTCCGATTATGGGAAAATAAAAATTTTATTATATTGTGACCGAATCCACTGGGCTACCTACGTATCCCCTATTAAATGGGAATCAGGTCAAGCGTAATTCAATTACATCATGTGAGAAAATGCAATTAGTTTAAATGTAATATCTTTTGACTGCGTCTGAGTTGATAGGCTTTGGCCAAATTTTTCCATCCATTTCTGCGAGTATGAGTGCTCCTCCTGTTAGTACCCTATGAACCATGTAAGGTCCTTTCTAGTTGGGTGAGAATTTTCCTTTGGCTTCATCCTGATGTGGGGAGATCCGTTTCAGCACCAAGCTGCCTCGGTGTGATTTGTCTAGGTTTGACCCTTTTGTTGAAAGCTCTGAACATTCTGTTCTGATAAAGCTGATCATGACATACTACATTCATTTTTTGCCCGTCAATGAGAGCTAATTGTTCATATCGACGTCTTACCTACTCTGCATCACTGAGTTCAGCTTCCTGTATAATTCTCAAGGAAGGAATTTCTACCTCGACGAGAATAACAACTTCAGTACTGTAGACCAATAGATAAGGAGATTCCCCGATTGACAGCGGGTTGTGGTGCGGTATCCCAATAAGGTAAATGGTAACTTCTCGTTCCACTTCTTGTGATTCCCTAACATCTTCCTTAGTATCTTCTTAATGTTCTTGTTGGCGGACTTCATGGCTCCATTCATTTGGGTTCGGTATTCTGTGGAGTTTTTGTGCTTGATTTTGAAGGTCTCGCACATGGCTTTCATTAGATCACTGTTGAGATTTGCGGCATTGTTAGTGATGATGGATTCTGGAACCCCGAATCGTTAAACAATACGATCCCTGACGAAATCTGTGACGGCTTTCTTGGTTACAACTTTGTAAGATGTAGCTTCAACCCAATTTGTGAAGTAGTCTATGGCTACTAGAATGAACCTGTGCCCGTTTGAAGCGGCGAGCTCGATCGGTCCGATGACATCCATTCCCCAGGAAGGCAAAAGGCCAAGGTGCACTTGTTGCATTGAGTTCATTTGGAGGCACCTATATCATATCTGCGTGTATCTGGAACTGATGACATTTTTGGACATACCGGATGCAGTCTGTTTCCATAGTTATCCAAAAGTATCCGGCTCTAAGTATCTTCTTGGCTAGGATGAAACCATTCATATATGGACCACAGATTCCAGTGTGTATCTATTCAAACAGTTCGGAGGCTTCCTTGGCGTCAACACACCGTAATATCCCTATATATGGAGTTCTTCTATACAAAATTCCTCCACTCTAGAGGAAATGGTTAGAAAACCTCTGAAGTGTGTGTTTCTGAGTATGGTTTGCATGCTCTGGGTATTCTCCTTTCTCCAAATATTCTTTGATATCGTGGAACCATGGATTCCCATATGTTTCTTCTTCAACATGAGCACAGTAAGCCGTCTGATTATGAATCTTTACCGGAGTGGGATAGATGAAGTTCTTGTCCGGGTGTTGTATCATGGAGGACAAGGTGGCCAGTGCATCTACGAACTCATTCCGAATCCTGGGAACATGCCGGAATTCTATCTTCGTGAATCTCTTCATCATCTATTGTACGTGATGCAGATATGGTAGTATTTTGGTGTTCTTTGTAGCCTATTCTCCTTGTACCTGGTGTACCAGCAGGCCTGAATCACCAATCACCACCAAAACGGCTCCGATACCGACTCCTTTGAAATTTACAACTCCGTCGAAGAACATTCTCCACCCGTCATAGGCTTCAGAAATATCCTCTCTTACGAATGACACTTCTTCATCAGGAATATACGTTTTCTGCAAGATGATCTGCTAATGCCTGTCCCTTGATTTCTTTCTGAGTTACATAGACGATGTCAAATTCACTCAACAATATTTGCCATTTGGCCAGCTTTTCTGTAGGCATAGGCTCTTGAAAGATGTACTTCAAAGGATTCATCCATGATATGAAATATGTGGTATAAGCACATAAGTACTGCCTCACCTTCTGGGATATCCATGTCAGAGCACATCAAGTGCATTCCAGCAGAGAGTACCGTGCTTTGTAGGATGTGAACTTCTTACTCAGATAATATATGGCCTGCTCTTTTCTTCCTGTCTCATCATGTTGTCCCAAGACACAATTGAAAGCCCCATCTAGTACGGAAATCTAGAGTAGCAGTGGTCTACCAGGATCTGGCGGGACTAGGACTGGTGGTGTGGAAAATTATTCTTTGATTTTTTCAAAAGCTTTTTGGCAATCTTCAGTCCAACTGGTTGCGACACCCTTCTTCACCATTTTGAAAATCGGGTCACATATTACAGTTGATTGTGCTATGAAGAGACTGATATAGTTGAGACGTCCCAAGAAACTCATCACGCCCTTCTTGTTCTTTAGCGGTGGTAAATCCTGGATAGATTTGACCTTTGATGGGTCTAACTCAATTCCTCGGCGGCTGACGATGAACCCTAACATCTTTCCGGCAGGAACTCCAAAGGCACATTTTACGGGATTCAGTTTCAGGTTGTACCTCCGCAGCCGGTCAAAGAACTTTCTCAAATATGTTATGTGATATGCGGCCTTCTTGGATTTGATGATGACGTTGTCCACATATACTTCTATCTCCTTGTGTATCATGTCATGGAAAATAGTCGTCATGGCCCCAGCATTCTTTAAACCAAAGGGCATTATTTGTAACAGTACACTCCCCATGGTGTAATGAAAGTTGTTTTCTCGGCATCTTCTTTGTCCATCCAAATCTGATGACAACCCGCGAAGCAATCAACAAGGGATTGGAGTTCATGCTTGGCGCAATTGTCGATCAGTATGTGTATATTTTGTAATGGGAAATCATCTTCGGGACTTGCTCAGTTAAATCCCGATAGTCGACACATACCCTGACTTTCCTGTCTTTCTTTGGAACCGGCACAATGTTGTCCAACCAAGTTGGATATTCAACTACACTGAGGACCTTAAATTTGATTTGCGTGGTGAGTTCTTCCTTGATTTTCAGACTCATGTCTGGTTTGAACTTCCTGAGTTTCTACTTTACTGGTGGACACATCGTATTGATAGGTAGCTTATGAGCTACTATGGATGTGCTCAATCCCGTCATATCATCATACGACCATGCAAAAATTCTTCATACTCTCTCAGGAATCGAGCGTATTCTTCCTTCTCTGATGGTGACAAGTGAATGCTTATGCGGGTTTCTTTGACTATTTCGGAATCTCCCAAGTTGACTATCTTATTTTCGTCCAGATTGGACTTAGGCTTGCTCTCAAAATTCTCAACTTCTCTGATAATTTCCTCAGGTATCATGTCTTCTTCTTCTATCTCTTCCGAGTCACTATCCTTATGTTGAGTTGTCTTATTATATGTCACAGTCGTGGGTTCATCAAGATAAGAAATAGTACTGCTGCAGAGAGAAAGATATGAAAGATAATAATAATAAAACATCACGCCAGTGATAAATATTAAAATGTCAAACATGCGATTTTTAATGACTCAAACAATGTTTTCCAAAACGAAATATTGAAAGAAAAGAAAAAGGGTTTTAGACAAAAACACTCAAGAAGAATTGTTTTCAGAATAAATGACATTAGCAGCATGCTACCTCGGGACTCGTCGGGCCCTTGATGGTGTGGCTTTCCAGTTTCTGAGTACATCTCCCTTCTTTACTGTATGGATGACGAGGCTTTCTTCCTCCTCCTCCTCAACTATTACACTGCAATCCATCTCTTCATCTTCTAGGAATAAATTCCTCAGACCGGCTAGCACCTTGTCCTTTTCGGATCCCCACATCATATCAACTTGATGGAAATATTGGCTTAAATGCGATATTGACTGTTCAAGAGGGTGGTAAGGACCGCTCCATGGTGGCGACCAATTTTGATACTCATGTCAGGTGTACTGATATCCCAATCCAAAGGTCATGCCGTGACTTTTTAGCTGTATTGGCTTGGTATTACCTTGGAGATTCTTCCCGAGCCCTTTACCAAGTTCATATCCTGCCCATGCTAGTATGCTTTCTATTTTGCTGCTCCACCACTTGCCTTTCTCAATTGCATTGACGCGTTCGATGCAATAATAAATCTCTCCACCCAATTTCCTTATATTTTCCACGACTGGAACAGTTTGATTGGTAAAAATGAGATTACTCCCGTCTCCATGAATGATCACCTCCTGATGATTCCATTCGAACTTCACAGCCTGGTGCAAAGTAGAAGCCACAACCCCAACTCCATGTATCCAAGACCATCCCAATAATAAGTTGTACGAGGCGGATATGTCGAGTACTTGGAATTCGACATCAAACCCAGTCGGGCCCATTTGTAAGCAAATATTGGTTTCCCCGATCGTGGCCCTTTGAGATCCGTCGAATGCTTTCACGTTCATAGTACTTGCCGTATTTCATATAATCCTTTTCCCAATCTCTTTCGAGTTGTCAATGGATAGATGTTGAGACTGGAACCTCCATCTATCAAAACCCTGGCAATGAATTTATCCTCACATTGTACCGTGATATGCAACGCCTTGTTGTGGCTTAATCCTTCCGGTGGCAATTTGTCTTCATGAAAAGTGATTTTATGGCTCTCCAGTACTTGTCCTACCATGTTAGACATTTCCCCGCTGGTGATATTGTTGGGCACGTAAGCTTCGTTAAATACCTTCATAAAAGCATTCCTATGTGCTTCAGAATTTTGTAACAGTGATAGAATGGATATCTGAGCAGGGGTTTGTTCAGATGGTCCACTACAAAATATTTCCTGCTTGCACCTTTCTCCAAAGATCATCCAGGCCAATTTCAATGATGGGCTGCTTGGAAGCATCTTCTTTACTTTTTCCCCCTAAGTGCTCAGGTGTGTAAACTCTACCAGTCCTGGTCATCCCTTGTGCAGCACAAACTTCTTCCATTTTTGCCTTTCTTTTCTCCTGGCCTCTTCAACATAGTCCTAGGGTACAACTTTTGAATTAAAGGATGGTGCGGGTGCTACCAACACAGTGAAGAGTGTGGTCACTTCTACTTCAAATGGAGCAGGTGTAGCTACATGTGTTGTTACTTATACCTTGAACGGGGTCGGTGCGACTACTTCAAATTCGACTGGTGGCTGTATCTGTACCACAATAGGAGTGAGAGTGACCGTAGGCTTCTTGGGCTAATCCCCTTCTCGAGTAAGCCCAATTGACCCTTCCGGGTCCCATTCTTCGCCAGTCTCTATCATATTCACCCCCCACCCCTGTGATCTGGGAGGGGATTGTTGCGGACGTTAGGTGTAGCCTCCTTTGCTTGTATGACCTTGGTATCAGTTAATGTCTGGATCTTGTCTTTCAAAGTGCGACATTCATCGATGGTATGACCTTTCATGCCGGAGTGGTAGGCACATGTTTTATTTGGATTGACCCATTGAGTAGAGTTTTCCATGGAAACAACGGGAATATGGGGGACATATCCAGCATATTTTAGTCTCTCGTATAATTGATCGATATGTTCAGCAATAGGGGTATATTGTCTGGGCGTCCTGCCGTCGAAATTTGATCTGGGTTTCTGATAGTTTTAGCAGGCTGGTGGTGAGTGGTAATATGCTGGCTGGGTGTTATATGTATGTTAGGGGGTGGCGAGTTGTGGATATCTGGGAGGTGAATGTTTATATATAGGTGGAGGTGTTTGATATGTAAGAGGAGATTTTGGACCTTGGGCCACCATCACGACCCCTACTTCTTTCTTTTTGGATATACCCCCTGATTGAGAAGCTTTGTTCATAGCCTGTAAAGCCTCAAAATTAGTTACCATTCCGCTCTTGATTCCTTCTTCAATCCTTTCCCCTAGTTTGATGATGTCGGAGAATTTATAATTCTCGATAACCATTAACCTTTCGTAGTATTATGGATCCTGGGCTCGGACAAAGAACTTGTTCATCTGCTCTTCTTCCAATGCCGGTCTTACTTTCACAGCTTCCGATCTCCACCGAGTAGAATACTCGCAGAAAGTCTCTGTTGGCTTCTTCTTGAGATTCTGTATATAGAAGACGTCTGGTGCATTCTACGCATTAAACCTGAACCGATCCATGAAATTCGATGCCATGCTTACCCAACTGACTCATTTCTTTGGATTTTGACTGATGTACCAAGATAGGGCGTCTCCAGTGAGGCTCCACATGAATAATATCATGCGGACCCTTTCATCCTTTCCAACTCCTACGAGCTTGTCATAGTATGTCCTTAGATGCACCTTTGGGTCACCTGTTCCGTCAAACATCTCGAACTTGGGAGGTTTGTAGCCCTCCGATAGTTCTACGTCTGGCTAAATATACAGATCTTCTTAGTTCAAACCCTCAATGCCTTTACCCCCTTCGACACCTTGAACTCGGTTATGAGCTTCTTAAGTTCCTCTGCCATATTCTTGATGAGCAGGTCCTTCTCCGCGGATTCTGGTGTATATGGGGTTTGTTGAGTGGGGTGAGGTAGAGTTTCTACATATATGGGGTTGTTCTGATGGATATCAGGGATTTGGGTATAGTGGTCATCAATGGTTTAGTTTTGCGGATCGGGGGTAGGTTGCGGTGTATTTGAGGGGTATGGTAGGTAGTACTTTGTGGATACTAAGTTGGATGATGTTGGTGCTGAGGGAGAGTTGGTACTGGTGGAGGATTGGGATTTTGGGGAGGTGTTGCATATTGATGAGGTGCGTGAGGATTTTGTGGATGTTGGTTCGGTGTGATTTGAGAAGGTGCTGGGTTTTGGGCATTCTGTTGGTTGATATCTGGGACATTTAAGGTGAGGGAGAGGTTTGCCAAGTTGCGGACCTGCTCAAGTTCCCCCAGTAACTCTAATATTTTCTGCTCCAACCGTAGAACCAAATCATTCTGTGTCGGAGTACTCCGACCATCTGATGTTTCAACATTTTCTGCATCCGTAGCATTGTCTTTCTTGATACGGCTCATGTCATCCATCTTAGCTTATCCCTTATTTTTAGGATCACTTGGAGAAGGACGAGGTGGAGGACCACTAGATCTGGTATTATATGATGATGATGCCAGTATGCACGAACCAACCTTAGGGGATGGGAATAATCAAAACAAAGAAAAGCAAAAAGGTAAACAAGTCAGTAGGGAATTTTGGAGGGATATTTGTAGTATTTAAACATGTATTGCCGAATCATAAATTCGTGTCCTAATTTGAGGACCTCATTGTGCCCGAGGTAGGCCTAGCGACACGTATATTTGGAGAAACTTAATGCCGATAATTGCCTCATTTCATTAATAAAATAAATAGATCAAACCGCTAAACAATAATCAAAAGAGTTACTAGTGGCATTTTCCTTATTATAATCAATTTCTAAAACGACTCTAGAAAAGCAAGTAAATAACAATTCTAATCTACTTCGTACCGGAAGGACCTTCTCCAAGGTTGGCCTTCTTGGACCCATCGATCAGGTTCCCCAGGCCGCGCATGTCCAGCAGCAGATACACCCTTGCTAGGTGTCCTCCTTCGTTGCCCTCTGCATTCTGACAATCCACGCTCCTTTTCCTCATCTTTCCTTCAAGTTCCATCTGACCCTACTCTAGGTACTCCAACATATCTATTGATTTTGTAGAAATTACTCTCCATTCATTGTTTTATTCCATGTCTACCTTGTGTTGTTCCAAATGTCTGGCCTCAGACTCAAAGATTCTCTTGCGCAACCTCTTGTATATTACTTGTGCTTCAGCAACATCGTCTATGACCCTATTTCCTCGATCGATCCCTGGCTTGACTTCTCCCGCAATGTCATCATCCAACCATGATAGGTAGAACTACACATGACCGGCGTGGTACCGATCTGGTTCGATGGTATCCTTCTCTACAATAATCTTCAGATGCCACATTTGTTGTGCCTCACACTTGAATGGAATGGCATCACCCTGAAAGTCTGCTTTGTAGTGAACGATCTTGAAAACTCGTGGTATGACTTGTTTTCTCCCTGTATGTCTCATGACCCTAATAGGAGCATAATGATAGATACCCCTCAACCCAATCAGCACTGAATGAGGAACATCTCTTGACCAGATGATGAATTCGCTAGTAGGGAACCACTCGAACATCTAATGGACCTTGTCATCAGTCAAGTTGCTGAAGAAGAGCACCCAATCCACAGCATTTTCCGATTGTGCAAACCTGTCTGGATGGAAGTCATTATTTTTGGATGGTGAAAAGATATGTAGTCATTCCATGGTCACCGCGGAAATTCCTAACGGTACTGTCCTATTTGAAGATGCTCCAACAACAATATTTGCAGTAACAAATTACAACCCTCGAAATTTATGATTCCCTTCTTGCAACGGTCCATGGCTTAGTATATCTCTGCCACGATTATTGGGCCAATAGTGTAAGTCTATGCCTCAATCCCTTTCACAGGTCTTGGTGACCATAGCCAAACGAGTGTGGATCATGTGTCCTTGGATTGGGAAGACGATCATCCCTAGAAAACAAACGATGAAAACGAAAACCCGTTGATGAGTCCATCCCACAGAGATGATGGAAAACTCATCATGATAGATACGACAGGATGTGCTGTGCCCATAACGTTCGTAAAGGAAGTCGAAACGTATGTAAGACCTCTTCAGGCAAACTAGCTCGTCATTCGTTCTAAGACCCATTATTTTCAGAAACCCTCAAGAAGTACGAGTTTCTGGTACCAATAGACCATGGCTATCCCAGGGTAGCCCAGCAAAACCTCCTATTTTCTCAAGAAGGGGAATCATCTCTATATTACCAAAATGAAAAACAACCCTCTTTTTATCCCAGAAACATACTAGCAGCTTCGATTAGTACATTGTTTGGCTGAATGTCCAGCAAAGACAGTAGATTATAGAACTCTTTTCACATGGTTTTTGTCACTTGGCGAGAGATTTTACCACCAGTCTAGCAATAAGGGTGAGATACTTCGGACCATGCCGAATCTAGGGACTTCGTGCCTCATTTCTGCAAAACAAATAAAGTTATCCCTCTCCCTCCTCTGGGTTTGACTACTTACACATTAATGATTAGCATATCGTCACATTTTCTCCAAATAATTCACATATCATGATCGTGCCCATTCGGATTATGGAAATCCCTTGGTCATCAGACAAGGCTTGCTTTAGAGAGTTATTATGCGGACAACATTCTAACTCATGCAAGGTTTGGACATGATGCATGCATAGTTAACATCAGAGTAGGGTTTTCTATAAGAGTCTAGACCGGTACCCTCAAGTGGAAAACTTGAAAGGGAAAGGCACGGAACCATCGACTGCACCGCTAATCGACTAGTTTTACTGCAAATAAGCCTTTCCAAATTTAAAAGGGTAATATAGGAAGAGCACAAACACTCATCAAGTGCCGCTATGGCATTAATTGCGCACGAGTGGAATATGATGTAGAGCATGCTTTATGTAAAGGTAAAACAACATATTTTCAAGTGCTTTGCAAGATGAAATCGATAATGCAGTATTTAATAAATGTAAAGACAGAAAAAGAAAGAAAAACAAGAAAGTAGTTAGTTCGTATAATGGAAAAATTATAATAAAGCGGTAAAATGGGTAAGGATTGGGAAAGACATAAAGATTAAAGCCAGTGAGAATGATTGGAAAATAACGGAGGTGATGCATATTGTAATCAGATTAAGCAAAGAATTTCATGTAAATTCATATAAAGGGAAAATAGGGAAGGGGGTGTGCATGTAGCAATAAAGAGGGTGAGTGGGAGCAGGGTATTCAAGCAAAATGATAAAGACACTCTTATCGAGGGAGACTAATTCACATAGACCAAGTTCATTATGGTAAGAGCCTAAAAATATCCCTAGCAGAGTTGCCATGCTGTCGCGCCCTTTTTTCTCGCGAAATTGGGTTTCGACATTGACAACTCTTTTAAAGGAAGGGTTATTAAAAGAGAGAGTCGCCACCTAACGGATTAAGGTGCGTTAGGTCACCTATTTGCAAATGACTCGGGTTTACTAGTTTGCGTCACCAAATATAGGGTAAAGGCTCAAATTACCTTGAGGAGAAAGTGTTAGGCACTCCTCGAGGTCCACAATGGTGGGTCCCGGCCGAACTCGAATTACGTGAATTAGTCTAAGAGAAAAAGAAACAGTTTGGACAAATAAAGAATTATCTTAACAGGAATGGGGGGTCCTAAGTTTTTTAGCCTAAAGAATCACCCCATGCAACATAAATAATATTTCATACCTTCCTCAAGATGGGGTATTACTCATATTATTCAGCGAGTACAGACTATCATCTCCTGCTACCCGATTACTATTTTTAAGTTGTTTACTTAATGCGCTTTATTTAATTCTAAGTAGTGCCTTATGCGTGCACTACGTGCCCCATGACTGTGGTCCATGAGGCATTTGGACCTCTATTTCAGGGTGGTTCTAGACCTTAACTTAGGCTACTATAAGGAAAATACTAAACGACAGACAAAAATAGTTCGGACTTTCAAATTGAAACAAGTATGGGCCCAAGTTAGCCTCCGCATTTAGACATCAAATACACGCCAAACTGGTTAACATTGACATATTTTATTAATTGTAGGATCCTATAGGTAGGATATCTATGTGATAGTGAATGAACGAGAAGACAGTATCGAACCTATAGGCAGGATTTCTAAAATTTGATCCAGTTTTAGATCCTATAGGCAGGATTTCTAAAATTTGAACAGAAGAGTATGTAAGAAGGCATTTGCACACATATTAGATCACATAATTTCCTATAAGCATGGTCTATAATAGAACATAATTGAACCAAGCACTGAGCCTATGGACATAGCTACTAGCACATAATGACTAAACATAATAAGGAACCTATAGGCATGATTTCTAACATACAACATCCAACAACACAGTATCGAACCTATAGGCAGGATTTCTACCCAACTTTATTGCAAATGTAAAATAAGAACCCCTTCCCAATCTCACTAACACCCCACAGTTGTTGTTACAAATAATTATTACAGACAAGATTTAATGTGATAATTTACAAAGTAATTATAACTTTAGGGAGCCTATGTCAGGCCCAAATACACCTGGACAGGCCAGGCCTTCAACTCACTATAGCTCCAAAATCCATGTTCATAAATACAACATAACCAGTTGTTGAGTGATTCACCCATATCTCAAGGCTGAGCATACAGAACCCAAATACCTAGTGTGTCAGAGTTCCCAAGGGCTTCAAGAACCCAGGGTAGTGCTCACACTAGAGAGAGTGATCAGAAACAGTTCAAGGAAAGACTAGGGACCAGATCCTAGTGTGTCAGAGTTCATAAGGGTCTCACATGGACCTTGAGCAGTGCTCACACTAGTAGGTCAGAGGACATAACCTAAGTAGCCTTGGCTTTCAGCCAGATAAGAATGAGGATTCAGAAAAGGCATATAGTAAAGGAATATGAGGGAGTCAAAGAATTTCACTAAAGGGACATAAAACATATATACAAACAAATATCAGACATGCTTGAACTTGAGCAAACTTAGTCAAGTTTTAGGAATTAAACTCAATCACATGCTAACAAGGCAAGTTCATAAGCAGATTCATAGTGATAACAGGGAGTCCGGATTATATTAAGTACATGAACTAGTGTCATAGGAAGGAATCACATTAATTCGAAATAGGCCAAGACATGTTAAAAACTGATTGAGGTAGTTACTAGAGGTGTCATAATATAATAAGAACAAAATGAAACAAGCCACAATATAACATGTTCAACAAACCGACTTATAAATCTGTTAATGCACACATCTATACATGGTTGACCACTCCATAGGAAAACGTATGAGAGCATGTTTATAAACAGGTTCATAACAAATTCAACTTAAAAAGATAGTCATCAGTAACCTATATTTTAAGCAGAATTTCATTAATCAACTCAAAATAGGTTCAAACATGTCTCAAACTACAAGTAATAGCATTTAGGATAACATAGTCTAGTTGAAATAGCACATTGAGCAAATAATCATAATGAAATGACAGAGGATCTAATAACTCACCAGTTGAGATGAAACAGGGAAGAATGGGATACAACAATGTGGTAAATATCACCAAACAAAAGCGAGAACTTGGAGATTCTGGCCTTGACTTTCAGCCGACTAGGAATCAGAACACATAATGAGATTATTAAAGAGTGGAAGCACATAATTTTTGTTATAGTAGTGAAAGAATTTCGAACTCATAACTTAAAAACCTTTTTCAAAGGGGAGTGGGAAGGGTTTAAATAGTACAAAAATTAGAACATAAACATGGGAAATAGTTAGTTTAAACACCAAAAAGGGCAAGTACTTAAATCGTTAGAATTGAAACCCTAAATGCTAGGTAAAAATACACAAGATTGGCAATAAAGAAGGCAAAGGATCACATGATGCATACAATGAACATAGACGGGAAATTATTCAAAAGAAGCACATAATCAAACCATATTTGGTTCAAGTAAAAAGGGTCTGAAACCCTAATTTTAGGTAAACCACAAAATCGGCACAAAATAAATGCAAAAAATCACATATTAGCATAAAATGAACATAGACAGGAGATTATTCAAAAAGAAACACAGAATTGAACTAGATTTGATTCAATTAAAAAAGATCTGAAACCCTANGTTAGAATTGAAACCCTAAATTTTAGGTAAAAATACACAAGATTGGCAATAAAGAAGGCAAAGGATCACATGATGCATACAATGAACATAGACGGGAAATTATTCAAAAGAAGCACATAATCAAACCATATTTGGTTCAAGTAAAAAGGGTCTGAAACCCTAATTTTAGGTAAACCACAAAATCGGCACAAAATAAATGCAAAAAATCACATATTAGCATAAAATGAACATAGACAGGAGATTATTCAAAAAGAAACACAGAATTGAACTAGATTTGATTCAATTAAAAAAGATCTGAAACCCTAATTTGGGTAAGTAAAAGAAATCAACAAAAATAGGCAGATTCACACA
>ML381270.1:0-24448 GCA_005239525.1 Nicotiana knightiana
CAGTCGCATGAGTTCAAAGATACATAGTTCCCCCATCGTTGAATAAAGTACGACGGAATGTAACCCATTGAATTAACACTTGAAAATTGAGCTGAGATACCATTCTTCTGTTAAACTTTGGATCCCATCTGATTTAAAAGGGGTAAGCTGCTATGGCAAATTGGTGTCTTCAATAAAATGATTTTAGTCTTTTAGGAGGCTACAAAGTATTTGCATTGAAGTCTAGGGATTTGCGATGTCTTCATGTTTGCATACCTTTCAAGTTTGTTGGTCTTCATATCTGCTCACTGCTTTAAAAAAAGGGGGAAGTGAAGAGAGGCGTCAATAGGGAACATAAGCATGAAAAGAAAGATTGATTGGCGCAACATTTCAAACTCGATGAGACTTGAACCCAAGATATTTGTGAGAGAAGCTCTTGAAATTCTATTGATAGCAAGAAAAACATCTAGTGATCCCAAGGCTCCCATACCAAAACATAAAAGTTTTGGATAAGTGGCGCCAATTCGGAACTGTCGGTATATCAAAATCTGATGTTTCGAAATACTAGCTGAAGCTATACTTAAGGTATTAAATCCTATACCTTGGACATGTTTTAGATTTTGAAGTCTTGTTTTTATGAAATTAAATGATTCATGATTTTAACGTTCTTACATCAATATATAAAGGTTTTGGTAAAGTCGCACAAGTTTGAAATCTTCAACGTGTCGGAATTCAATGCTGATTTCGAAATATTATCTGAAACTATCCTTAAGGTATTAAATCTTGCAATTTGAATGTGGTTTAGATTCTGAAATTTGGTTTCCAAAAAATCAAGCAGTTAATGATTTCGATATTCCTACACTAAGATACAAATAGTTTGGTGATGCTGCGTAAATATGAAACTTTCAACATGTCGGAATCTAAATTTAATTTCAAAATATTATCTGAGAAGACTCTGAAAGTATTTGATTCCTATTTATAGATATGTATTATATCTTGAATTCTAATTTCTAAAAAATCAAGCGGTTTATGAGTAACACGCTCCTACACAAGGATACAAATGTTTTAGTGAAGCTGCGCAAATCTGAAACTATCAACATGTCAGAATTTAAAGTTAGTTTAAAAATAATATTTGGTACGATCTGAAAGTGTTTGATTCTGAATTGTGGATATTTTTTAGATTTTGGAGTCTAGTTTCTATGAAATCAAACGGTTTGCAATTTCAACGTTTCTGCATCAAGATACAATTTTTTTGGTTAGACTGCACAAATCTGAAATTTCAACATGGTTGAATCTAAAGCTGGTTTCAAAATATTTTTTGGGGCGATTCTGAAGGTGTTCAACTCTAAGTTTTGCATATGTTTTAGATATTGAAGCCTAATTTTCAATAAATCAAAAGGTCCATTATTTGGACTCTCCCACAATAAGATATGAATCTTTTGATATAAGCGCGCAAAGCTGATAATTATAAATGAAACTAAGACAAAAGTCGGACAATGTAAAACAAAAGAGAATAAATCTTATTTATGATGAAACAAATATCCACTAGGTCAATCTAACCTAAATATAAAAGGGGAGATGATTCTAATAGTCTAATCTAAACAGAACTTGTAGTTGATCTATTCTTGACAGCTAGTCTTTTTCTTCTCCTCCTTATTGTCCTTCTTCTCCTTCTCCTCCTTCTTCTTGTCCTCCTCCTCCTCCTTCTTCTTGTCCTTCTCCTTCTTCTTCTCCTTCTCCTCCTTCTCCTTCTCCTTCTCCTTCTCCTTCTCCTTCTTCTTCTGCTTCTTCTTCTTCTTCTTCTTCTTCTTCTCCTTCTTCTTCTTCTTCTTCTTCTTCTTCTTCTTTTTCTTCTTCTTCTTCTCCTCTAGATTGGCTGAATCATAAAAAATCAGCAAATTTACGTTGTCATACGAACAAACCTCTGTCTCGACAGCTGAAAATTTTGCTTGAATCTATTCAACCTCCTTTTGAGTCACTTCTAAAACACCTTCGAGATTCTCCCTCTCTTTTTGTAATGTCTGCAACCTCTTCACAACTCTCTTCTGTTTCTTTTCACTAGAGGAAACTTTCTTGACTTTCTCTCTTGCTTCAAGTTTGAACGATTCGAGATACTTCTTATCTTTGGAAATCAGCTCTAGCTTCTCATCTTCACTTTTATTATCAGCCAAATTGGATCGCTCTTGTTCATATGAAGCGGCAAGCTCGAAAAGAGAATCCAGTAAACTTTCTAATGGAGAAAGATCCAAAACATTCGCCATCTTCATATCCTCAAAAATCTCAGTGATTTTCTCCCTATAAGATGAGAGTAATTCTGCATGAGTTAGTGAGAGTCTATTGCAAATATCCTCCCAAAGTCCCAGGATGAATTTTTTTTTGCGATTAAAGACAATGCTCTTTCCTTCAAAAATAGAAACTGCTGCCTTTGTCGTTGATAGAACGCGAGTTATATCATTTGGAGTTTGTCTTTTTAGGGATTTTTCATGAGGTAGAGATGATGATTTTGAAGATAACTTCACTTTAGACGTAGGCCCTGCAATAGATTCATCACTAACTTGCGGCTTCTCATGCGGGGATGCCATCGGAATTTAGCTGCATAAGGAAAAAACAAAGAAAGAAAGTAATTTTTAGTGAAGTTATCCGTTAAAAAAAAAGAAGGAAAAAAGTGAGGTTATTGTATTCTACTTCTTTGTTACAAGTTGTATGCGTTTTTGAAGGACCATCAACACTTGGAACCTCTATAACCTCTACTGGGTTAGGCATTTTTCTTTTCAAGTTTTGATCTTCGTTGGTACTCTGGCTTGTATCTTGAGGAACTCCCGTGCTAAATGGAAGAACTTGAGGGTGTTTCTGTATATCTGTTAAAGTGCACACCACCTCTTTCTAAGCTGCCTTTGAGGATTTAAGCTTCCTTTTCTTATGTTGCTAACTACTTTTGGGATTTTAGTAGGTGATTTATTGAATTTTGAGAGCGACTTTCCAACACCATGATATTCATCTCCTAAAGGAGTAGTAAATTTTAGCCTAACATTGTTTATCAGAGCTTGTAAATTATCCCCGAGAAACTTCCCATGCGCTTTCTCCCACCAAGAAATATAATTGGTGGAGAAAAGCTTCTCAAGAGGATCTCACATTGGGGGAAAAGCCGCACGTGACATAGAACAATACAATGTGCAAATACTCCAAAATCTGATTCCTTCATCTAGAGAGGCGCTATGAATATCATTCTCCAAAAAATCGGGGATGTTCTGGTAAAATCCAAATTGACGACCAAACCAATGCGGGCTATATGGATCGATAAATGATTTATCATACCTCAAAGGGAGGTAACTAAAACGCAAGCTCATGAAGTAATTTGACGCCAACTCTTGAGGGGCCTCATTATCCACATAATAATAAGGACGAGAATTAGTTAACATTGTTGGATGTGTTTTCTTGCATCTTTCTTGCCAAAGTATCTCGCGGCTCCCTCTCCTGAGTATGCCACCATCAAAGGGACAGATGAACCCTTAGAAAGTGGGTAATGAGTTTTGAGGTAATGTGCAAGCCAACCATAAAAATAATGGATGGGAAAACAAATCTTGACCTGATCAAGTTGGGAAGAACACAAAATCTTATTCAAACCATGATAAATACTCGCCAAAACTGGGACCGCAAGGCTAATCTTTTGCCCGCTTGCCATCATGCTTGCCATCTTAAAAGTCTTAGAACGAATAAAGTTCTCTACCTTATAGGCAAATAAAAAAGCACATAGCCAACATGATAAGAAGGATGCTATATATGTTTCATCTTTCTGGTCAGACCTCGCCTTAAGCTTGGAAAATATAGCTTCTTGATCACTCGACCACCTAGTTCTCTCGGGAATAACTCCGTTAGGATTATGTGTCAACTTTAGGTGCACAAATATCTTTTCCTTTCATAGTGGGGCAGGTTTATATATTAAAGATTTCTTATACGAAAAATTTGTCCACTTGCTCAAGGAGACCTTTTGGTTAACACCCGTACCTTCCTTAAAGTGATGGAAGGAAGCAAATAAATACTCACATGATCGAGGAATAAATCTCATATGTTTTTCGTCTAAACATGTGAGTTCTCTTGTCTCAGGTACCACTTCTTCGTATGGAAAACCCACAAGGGGAAAACCTCCAAGAATATGTAAGTCCCAAAGAGAAATAGATAGCTCCCCAACTGATATAAGAAGTGTGTTCGTCTTGGGGCACCAAGCCTTATAAAATGCTTGCAAAATGTTCGAGTTTCGATCATAAGTGAAAAGTGAGGCATAGACAACATCATAAATCTTTGTTGTACTCAGGGTTTGTTGGCTTCCACCAAGTACATATTCTGCCTATTCCCAATATCCTGGAATATGAAGATATTCGCCCTCGATTATTACTGTGGTTCCTTGATGTCTCCCAAATTCACACCACATTTTGGGGTTGTGAAGCGGTTGATTGAAATTATAATTAACAATTGGGTGTCGGGATCGATTCCTCAGGAAGCGTAGATGGGATTAGGTATATACTCGGACTAAGCGTATAACGTGCCTAAGATCCACTTCCACATACTTTGTTATTTTAGTCTACTTCTAAATTAAGCTACTATTAGCAAATGTAAAGCTAGAAAATGATATTTTTGGTGTTGTTTTTCAAGTTTGTAAAAGGTCCAGGGTTGTGATTTCCACCTAGGTGTTTGCCTAACGGGTTGTGGGCTTTAGAAAAAGTTTCGTTGGTCGGGGTGTAATATAGCAATCAACACGCAATTACCCACTCAATACCTCTAGGTAATAGAGTGGTTTTTCCCAATTTGGCTTTCTCAAATCTAAATGGGTAATTCATAGAAGAGGTTATAGATGCTCAAGTCGGGTTTTACTATCTCTAAATACAAACCTTTAATTGAGACTATCAATTTCTTGAGTTCATCCCAATTTCTTGTTAGCCAAGTTATCCTAGACTCAGTCTCTCTTTCTCAAGTAGAGACTAAGTCAAATAGGCTTGAATCAATGTTTGAAACCATTAATTCTACAACTAGAGCAAGAACTAGACTAAATATTACACACCCAACCATAAAAAATCCCTAAATCAAACACCCATTAGGTACCCACACTAGGGTTAGGTCACAACCCTAGCTAGAAATTTAGCTACTCATCGATGGAAATGAAGAAATTAAAGAAGAAAAGATGATTAAACTCATATTAAATGATAAAGATATGAAAATCCAATGTAAAATAGACAAGATATCATAAAATTTCCTAAAACAGTAAATAAAATGGCTCCCAACTTTCAGATGTTCAAACTTAACCTAATTTTGTCGAAAAAGACTATTTATACACAACTGAAATTTTTGGACAAAATTTCCCTTTCGGAGGTTCTGCGGCTGCATAATTCTGTGTGCGGTCCGCACTTTGATGCAAATCTTGACAAGAGGGACTTCTGCGGCCATACAATTCTGAATTGTGACCAAACTTCTTAAGTTCTGCGGACCACACATTTCTGAGTGCGGCCGCACAATTATAGTGTGGTCCGCACTTCTTGATGGAATCGAACTTGGACTCTCTAATCTTCATCTTTTGCGGCCGCACAATTATTGTGCGGTCCGCACTTTGCGAAGCTTTTCTACAGAAGTCCTTCATGATTTGAAACCGCAGACAAAATTCTGCGGTCCGCACTTTGGCCTTTTTGCTTCCTTGTCCAAAATACTCTTTCTTGAGTTGAATTTCATCAGTTTGGCTCATTTTCCAATACTCTTGTAAGTAAGCATATTTTATCAGTTTTAGGGGATACCTTTAAACAATTTTGAGCTAAAACGAAAGTAAAAAAGGACACAAATAAGTAGTCAAAATTCCCACTTAACAACTCCCCCAAACTTAAGCTTTTGCTTGTCAGCAAGTAAATAAGGTAATTCTCACCTCCACAAGAATAGAGCTATTCCAGCTAGCCTAAGGTGAATCAAACACACATCAATTGGGGCCAAGAATTACCCACATACTCATGAATTATCAACAAGGCACGGTTTTGAAGGTTAAATCATGAATATCTCTAATGTGACACTTGAGCATCAAGTGTTGACTAAATCATCAAGGAAGTTCGCAGTTTCATGTAGGTCACTATGGATCTCAAAATCCTTCTCCTATACTCTCCGTTAGCTCATCTCACTTAAGAATGTAGCACTCAATTCAATGACTTGTGAAAAGTTCGCTTATCACTCTCAAAAGAATGTCACAAGTACGACTCTAAGTACCATATGCTTGCCCCTCATGTAGATCACCACTAATGTTAGCTAACTCGGCTTGAAATCACATAGGGATTTTTCGGCATGTAATGAAGGCGTTTGGACTAAGGTGAGAAATGTTGGTATATAACGGGTTCATCTTTCATTAAGCACTCATTTTCTCTTTTTGGCTTATGCTTTGCCGACTCATTGAGTCATTTTATTTTTCCTTAGGGGAATTAGAGAGACTTGATATCACTCTTTCTTAGTTATGATATTCATTTTCTCCTTCCTTTTTTTCTCCATGCTTTGCACTTTTGCTTTCTTTTGAATCCCTTAAACTCTTCAGTTTATTCACTTTCTTTTTTGTGTTTTTCTTTTATTATTTATTTCTTTTTCTTTGCCTTTCCTTTTCTTAATTTCTTTTCTCTTTTTTACCTTGATACCACTTTCAAACTCCTCGTCTCTCCTCCAAACTTATGTTTTCACTATTTTTTCCTCATGAGTGCTAAGGAAAGCTCGGGTGCCAAGAGAGGGTCACTATAAAACAGGTAAAGTCTTGTAGCATGGTTATCAGATGAAAAAGGCTTTAGATTCAAATGGGATGAATAGGATAAAATCATTGGTGGGCCATGGAGAGTTTCAAAAAGGGTAAAGGAGAGCCTACAATCACTTCTCAAGCAAAGCAAAACTTAGAATTTCGCCTAGAAACACATTCGGGGCAAGTTCTAGACCATTCGCACGGGTACTTGGACTTGTAACAAAATATCTCACCTCTCACACAGCTGGATTGTTAAAGAGCTTAGAGTCGAGGACCCACAACAACCGCATTCAAGATTGAAAATCTCTAATGGTTCAACTAAACCACTCGATAATTGCCTAAGTCAACACAAGATTCACAAGGTCACTAACTAGAGCCATTTCTTTCCAAGATCTTGTTTTTAACCATAAGCGTGTAGTTAAGTGTGTTGGGTACCAAGTGAAGCATGCTTGACCCTTTTATTCATTATTACTACTGTTTTACCTAAATATAAAAAACGGACGCAATCACTTAAGAAGGTTGTCACGCCATCCATCGTTGGGAAGAGCCATCCGGTTCACACAACACCCACCTTTGGAAAGAACCGTAGCATTAAGAAAACCAAAGGCTTATTTATCACTTAAAAAAAAGGAGCTACCAAATCAAAAAGAAGCTAGACTACTAAGAAAATAAAATAAAGAAGCTATGAAATAAACTACTAAAAGCAAGAAAACTGAATATACAAATCGGGAATGGGGAATAGAATATACATCAAAGGAGAGGGAGGAATATATGCATAATGAAAAATCAAATAAAGATAAAAGAAAAAGATTATTATAGTTATAACAAGCCAATTTCATATAAAATCAACCAAAAATAGACCACCCCCTGAATAAGAATACGCATTGTCCTCAATGCTTAACAAAAATCAATTTAAGGGAGGGTAGAGAGTGAAGAGAACTCCCTATGCGGTATCAGTGTGCATGGAAGCATCACCGCCCTCGAGTTCCTCCAACTGGGTCTTATCATCCTCTGCTCGGGGAGTAACGAGGTTGGTGAAAATTTGAAACACCTCCTCAACTGTATGGGCAGCAAGGACTGGCTCGTCAGACTGGCTAGATGGTGCCTCTGCTGATGGTGCTGCTGGGTCTGCTGGTACTGATGGATCTGTCTCCATCAGAAGTCAAGTGGAAGATCACCAGCTGCTGCAATCTTGGTCACTTCTTTTCTCAACCTGTCCACTGATTTCTTCGAGGCCTGAGATTTCCTCATCTTCTTCACCTGTTTACCCAACTCATCAATAACTCCCCCATGTTCCACCAATGTATCCATGATGGTCTTTTGATTGTCCAAGATATTCTTCAATGTGTCCTCCACTGATGGAGGAACCCGTGGTGCTGCTGGGGTAGAAGACTGTGCTGCAACAACACTAGATATGTCAGACAACTTTGTAGTGGCTATCTGCATCCAGTTGTTGAGACTCGCCAATGTCTAGGAGACTCGCAGCGCAGTGAGCGGATATGTGGAGCTGACATGTACTGATACTGATGTTGATGGTCCAGAAGATGGAGGTGGTGGCATGTCAGCTATCTCGATGGAAGGACCGGGTGCTTTGGAAGGGATGGAAGTTGTAGAAGGCGTAGCCGCTGAATCTGTATCCACCACCATTGGCTCATCAGACTGGCCTACGGTAGCATTTGACTTACCCTTGAGCGTCGGGTTCCCCGGGTCCTCCAAAGAATACCAGGAGAAGGCTTCTTAGCCCGCGCCTTTATATCAAAACTTCTTGGCTCCACCTTGGCATCCGTGAGATATTCTATGAGGGTGTTGGGGTACGGGTAGGAGCTCTCACCCTTTATGACAACTACTAAAATGTTGGCCGACATTATGGCACCCACATTGATTGGGTACTCAGCCATTATAGATGCCACCAAGATTGCTCAGGGGATTGGAAGATTGTTCTCATTTTGGCTCGCGTCTAGACGGCTGCACACAAATGTTTGCCACCCTTTTGCTTCAAAGTTGAGGATAGCCCGTGCAATGGGAACACCCGCTGTGACCACGGTGGTGGTGGTCCTGGAGCTGCCAAGATCTCTGCCAGCTAAGGGTGAGCTGCATCACCCATAGAAAACTTCTCCAAATACTGGACTGGCTCCACCTCCTCGAACCCTAAGTAAGTGTTCAGAGTTCTTTGATAAAATATGACCATCAAGTTCCTCACCTTGGTCACTTTGGTACCCTTCTTCACGTATGCCACATTGGCATAGAATTTCCGTACCAAATAATTCTTGACATCCATAACACTCTAGGTGAACCACATCCACCCCTTTCGCTCCCTGAACTGTTTAAGCACATTTGGATTGAATCTATCCAAATCCTTAAATAAAAATTGTCGCTCAAATTTTATTAATCTCTGAGGACACCATTCTTTGAACTTGGTAAAAGCTGTCAAGCTCACAAACCTGTCTTCCCTATCTCCTTCTTCTTCGAGCTCTCTAGGACGCCCACTCTAGTGTCACCTCCTCTACTATCATCAGGAACCTCATTATCATCGTCCACTACAACTGGTGCAGGGGGAGTGTGTGTAGAGGAGGACTCTGGACCCTAGCTTCCTATATCTAAACACTCAAAAGAACTTGCTGAGGGGGAGGGTTCGTTTCGGAGTTGGTATCTCCTAGGGAATTGTGATGGTTGGGACTGGGCCTCAGGTTGTTCCTCCACTTAGTAGCCCTCGAAGGATTCCCTAGAAGGTATATAAGAGCTTGATTCTGAGGATTCTATGGCCCTACCTTTCCCCATGGTTTACTTATTGGCTATTGCTTTCTTCTGCACTGCCAGAGGTTGAGTACCCTTGCCTCAGCCTCGGGAGGGTTCACCCCTCCCTTTAGAAGTATCACCTCTACCTCTTTATCGAGCCATTGTCTGAAATACAAAGCAACATGAGTCAGTTAAAGTCCAGAAGCAGTGTGTTAAAAGTTGTAGGAAAAACAATGTGCAAATGTGAAAGTGCGGTCCGCATAATCTTGAGTGCGGCCGCAGATTTCCTTGCGCGAACCGCATAATTTTAAAGTGCAGTCGCACAACTGAAGTGATGACCGCGCAAGACCATGCCCAGAACTACTGGTTCTCTGAAGCTTGAACCTGCGATCGCACATATTTTTATGCGGCAATAGTTCATTTCTGCGGACAACACAATTTTGAGCACCGTCCGCACATTGAACGCGTACTTTGTTGCCCTAACTCAAGATCTGTGGATGCACAATTTCATGTGCGGTCGCACAATTCAAAATTATACGGCACTGTACTTAGATTTTTCAGTTTTTTGCACAATTTAGACATGGTATTGACAAATTAAACATGATACATGATTTACCCAGCCACCAATGAGTGCATATGAAATTACCCACACAATTTTAAGCACACACGATGAACATTTGACATTTTAGGCCTAAAAATAACTATACTGCTTAAAAACAAAAACTAAGAAAACTTGAAAAATCTAAGCATGAATTGAACATATCAGTGATGAAGGATGCATGGTAGAATCTAGGCTGATGCAATGAGTGTGGAATGTGAAACAATTTTTGTGCATTGTGCTTGTTTTGGTTTCATGAGGGCCTCTTTATTGGTTGACCAAATCAGGTAAAAAATGAAGCTGAGTGCGGCCACACATTTTGTGTGCGGTCTGCACTCTTCAAGTGCGACCGCAGAATGGCCATTTCTCTGCATTTCTAAACTTCAGAGAGTTGCATTTTTGGGTCTCCAGTTGTGCGGCTGCACAAAGAATTGTGCGGCCGCAGACTCCTCTTTGCTGTGGCATTCAATATTGTGTGGTCCGCACAATAAATGTGGTCTGCACCTTTTCAACACTTGGACATTTTTTTGAGCACAGTTCCTGCAAGGCACACTCGTTCCGGCAATTCACTTCAAAACCAGTTAGCTCAAAACAAAACCTATCTAAAAAAGAAAAAAAATAAAAATAAAAAGAAACATGGGTAGCCTCCCAAGAAGCGCCCGATTTAACGTCGCGGCACGACGTAGATTACCATCAATCACTTGAAATGAATTAATGCCATGACATGGCCATTATCAACTTTTCCAAGATAATGCTTCACCCGGTGACCATTGACTCTAAACACTTCATCATTTTTATTCTTCAAATCTAATTCACCAAAGGGTGTCACATTCACAACCTCAAATGGACCACTCCACTTAGACTTCAGTTTTCCCGGAAACATCCGTAACCTAGAATTGAACAATAATACAAGATCACCTTCTTTGAACTCTTTGTTCTTGATGTACTTGTCATGTAGGTACTTCATCTTCTCCTTATATAAGGAAGAACTTATATGTGCATGGTACCGGAATTCATCAAGCTCATTCAATTGTGCCACCCTTAACTTGGCGGCGACATCCCATTCAAGATTAAGCTTCCTCAATCCCCACATAACTTTGTGCTCAAGTTCCACCGGAAGGTGACAAGCTTTCCTGAACACTAACCGGTATGGAGACATACTAATCGGTGTATTGTAAACCGTCTTATAAAACCAAAGAGCATCATCAAGTTTCTTCGACCAATCCGTCCGGTTGGCATTCACTGTCTTTGACAAAATACTCTTGATCTCCCGGTTGGAGACTTCCACTTGCCTGCTTGCTTGAGGGTGATAGGGGGTCAAGACTTTGTGAGTGACACCAAACTTGGTGAGTAAGGTATCAAAATCTTTTTTGCGAAAGTACGATCCCCCATCACTTATAATGGCCCTTGGAGTACCAAATCCTTTGAAGACATTATTTTTCAGAAATGCCACCACACTTCGGGAATCGTTGTTGGGTAAAGCAACGATTTCAACCCATTTTGACCCATAGTCCACAACTACCAAAATATAAGTGTTCCCACAAGAGCTTACGAACGGCCCCATGAAATCAATTCCCCACACGTAAAAAATGTCAATTTCCAAGATGGTGGTGAGGTGCATCTAATTTTTCTTAGAAATCTCACCAGCCCTTTGACATTCATCACAATGCTTGACTAGATCACTAGCATCCTTGTAGAGAGTAGGTCAATAGGATCCACAACTCAACATTTTTGTCACCGTTCTAGCTGCACCATGGAGACCACCATATGGTGAAGAGTGGAAAGCCTCAAGAATTTCCACTTGTTCTTCCTACGATACACATCGTCGAGTCACACCATCAGTGCAAATTCAGAAGAGATATGGTTCATCCCAATAATAGTGAAGGCAATCCCATTTGAGCTTCTTCCTTTGGTTTGAAGAGAACTCATTCAGTACAATACCACTCACAAGATAATTTGCTAAGTAGGCGAACCATGGAATCCAGGTCATTGAAATGGTTAGAAGTTGCTCGTCGGTGAAGGAATCATTTATCTTAGGCCGTCATGTGGCCTCCCCTCCTCCTCCAAGCGAGACAAGTGGTCCGCCACTTGGTTTTCACTTCCTTTGAGGTCTTGAATTTCTAGATCAAACTCTTGCAATAGAAGCACCCACCACATTAACCTCACCTTTGAATCCTTTCTGCTTATTAAGTACCGAAGTGCCGCATGATCGGTGTGGACAATCACCTTTGTACCCATCAAGTATGGGCGGAACTTATCCATAGCAAGGACAATAGCAAGTAGCTCTTTTTTGGTCGTTGTGTAATTGAATTGGGCATCGTTCATGGTCTTACTAGCATAGTATACCGGATGGAACATTTTATTGACACGTTTCCCCAAAACTGCTCCGACCGCCACATCACTTGTGTCACACATGAGCTCGAAAGGCAAGCTCCAATCTGGTGTGGTGATAATAGGAGTAGTAGTCAATTTGAACTTGAGCAATTCGAATGCCTTCATACAATCCTCGTTGAAATGGAACTTGGCATCCTTCTCCAAAAGCTTACACAAGGGGTTCATCACTTTGGAAAAATCCTTGATGAAACGGCAATAGAACCCCGCATGTCCCAAGAAGCTCCTCACTCCCTTAACGGATGTAGGGGGTGGGAGTTTAGAAATCATCTCTATTTTGGCCTTCTCGACCTCAATACTATGCTTTAAAATTTTGTTGCTGAGGACAATTCCTTCCTCGACCATGAAGTGACATTTCTCTCAATTCAATATGAAGTTTGTCTCCTCACATCTTGCCAAGACCTTATCCAAAATTTTCAATCAATAATCAAAAGAATTTCCGACCACAGAAAATTCATCCATGAAGACCTCAAGAAAATCCTCCACCATGTCGGTGAAGATAGCCATCATACACCGTTGAAAAGTTACCGGTGCATTGCATAACCCAAATAGCATCCACAAGAATGCGAAAGTACCATAGGGACATGTGAAATTAGTCTTCTATTGGTCCTCTAGAGCAATAAGAATTTGATTGTAGTCGGAATATCCATCAAGGAAACAATAGAAAGCACATCCGGCCAACCTATCAAGCATTTGATAAAGGAATAGAAGTGGGAAATGATCTTTCCATGTGACTTTGTTGAGCTTGGGATAGTCCATCACACTCTCCACCCGGTCACTGTTCTTGTAGAATTCAACTCGTTCTTGTCATTGGTGACCACAGTCATGCCCCTTTTCTTTGGGACACATTGCACCGGAGAGGTCCACGAGCTCTCAGAAATGGGGTAAACAACCCCGGCATCCAACCATTTTATGATCTCCTTCTTCACCACCTCTTGCATTGCTTCATTTAATCTTCTTTGATGTTCAACGGAGGGTTTGGAACCCTCCTCCAAAATAATCTTGTGCATGCAAAAGGCGGGACTTATACCCTGAATGTCTGCCAATGTCCATCCGATAGCCTTCTTCCTCTTTTGTAGCACCGCCAAAGTAGAGTCTACCTACACGTTATACAAACAAGAGGAAAGAATAACCGGTAAAGTAGAATACGGGCCAAGGAATTCATACCTGAGATGTGGAGGCAATGTCTTTAACTTCAAAGTGGGAGGCTCCTCGATTGAGGGCTTTGTTGGAGGAGTCTTATGGTTTTCAAGATCTAAGGACAATTTGGGGGGTTCATAAGTGTACGACCCTATTTCTTTCAATGCATTCACACATTCCACATAGCCATCCTTCTCAGCATCATCATGGTTGAGCAATACGGCCTCCAAAGTATCCTCAACATTCATCATGGCACTACATCATCAACAATCACCTCGGTCACTAAGTCCACAAACAAACAAACTTCATTGCTATTCGGTTGCGTCATAGATTTACATTCATGGAAAACCACCTTTTCATCACCCACCCGGAAGGTGAGTTCACCAGCTTCCACATTAACAAGATCCTTATCCGTATCAAGGAAAGGTCTACCCAAAGTAATAGTCACCTCATATTCCACTTCACAATCAAGAATCACAAAGTCTTCCAAGAGCATGAACTTATCAATACGAACCAACACATCATCAATAATACCCAATGGTCTCTTCATAGTACGATCTGCCATTTTTAACCTCATAGATGTGGGTCTTGATTGACCAATTCCCAAAGTTTTGAACACCGAGTAGGGCATCAAGTTGATACTCGCCCCTAGATCACAAAGAGCTTTAGCAAAGTCAGCACTTCCAATGGTGCAAGGGATTGTGAAAGCATCAGGATCTTCTAATTTCAAAGCCATTGAGTGCACAATTGCACTCACTTGATGTGTCATATTTATGGTCTCACAATTCATCGACCTTTTCTTTGTATTATAGTGGTAAGTATTCTCTCCTGTCACGCAGGTGACCCGAGTTCGATCCCTCGCAACAACGCCAAAAATTGATGTCGCCCAAATTCTTCATGAACTTCGCGTATCCGGGCATTTACTCCAAAGCCTCAACCAATGGAACATTAATAGATAAGCTCTTCATCATGTCAATAAAATTCTTGAATTGGTTCTCGCCATTTTTCTTGGTAAGCCTTTGAGGGTATGGAGGAGGAGGCCTTGGCATTGGTGCCTTAGCCTTTGGCACTATCGGTTCCAGTATGTCAGTAATGTTCCCCCTAGACAAGTACTTCTTCTTGAGTCTCCTCCACATTTTCATCAATATCAATTCTCACTTCGTCATTTGGTTGGACCACATTGTTTGAAATTTCATCTTTTTGAATCACTGATCATTATCTAATATTCTTCTTTGACTTGAGATGGTTGCCTCCCCGCCTTTTCCACTCCTTGTGTTTACGGACATAGAATGTCACGTGTTGTTCCCACCCTTCGGGTTCACCACCGTATTACTTGGTAGTGCCCCCTTAGGATGAGTGTTTAAATCTTGCGAGATTTTCCCCAATTGAACTTTCAAATTGCGAATTGAAGTGTTGTGCGAGGCTAATTGAGCATCGGAGTCGGCATTCTTCTCCATCGTTTGTTTGAACATCTTCTTAATTCGCCCCATCTCATTATTGGAAGAGCTAGGCCCATGAGACGGATAAGGAGGCGGGTTACTTGGTTGTTGATCACGCCCAACTATGCCTTATAAAAGACAAAGCGGTCACTGCAAATATAATCCGGTTTAAAGTCCGGAGTCGAATCCTCAGGGAACTAACCTATCTAGTACAACTCCCAATGATGCTAATATAAGCTCAGACAATTTTCGGGTGCATTATTTTTATCAATTTTGGATTTATTAACTAAAGAGACTGATATTAAAAACTGACAATATTTAATATTAAAGATAACTCAATGGTAGAAAGATCTAGGGCAGTGATTTCCCCAATTGCTAGACTAATTCTGACTCTTTTTCTATAATCTCACCGTGTTACTCTATGAATATTATGATCTATGGGTTACCGAAATTATCTCTCGATCAACTACAGTAATTTACTAGAGCATTCTCTCGAACTACTCTAGCTGATAATTTATGCAGCTCTAATTTATCCCACCAAAGTTTCATTATCTCTAACCCCATTTTAAAATACAATTAATGAATCTCTTCAATTACCCAAAAGTGGTGTTGTTAAACAACAATATAACCTGGTATTCTTTCTCAAGCAACACCAATCAATTAAACACGATTGTTTTGATTGTTCCAATTACCTTGATTGTTATTACCACCACTCCAATTTTCTTGGTGGTTTGAGTTCCAATTTCCTCGATTACCTTGAGATCACCATTGTTGTTGATTCGGGCATTGAGAGTTGTTTCTTTTCCCTTGGAAGTTGTTCACATATTGCACTTCCTCATCTTGTTCATTGTATGATTTATCTTGGACAAGCCCACTATCATCTTGCACACATTGTTCCACATGATTTTGTACTTGTTGACCC
Source organism: Nicotiana knightiana (assembly GCA_005239525.1). Lineage (NCBI taxonomy): Eukaryota > Viridiplantae > Streptophyta > Magnoliopsida > Solanales > Solanaceae > Nicotiana > Nicotiana knightiana. The sequence goes on from ML381270.1 coordinate 15,954, forward strand.
TTTTTCCTTCGCTTATTCACCATCATATTAATACCTTCCATTGAATTTACTTGTTTGGGACCTTGAACTTGTTGAAGTTGAGATTTGGCTAATCGATTCATTGTGGTGGTCAACTCAGCAATTGCTTGCCCATGATCATGAATTCTTTATGTAGGTGAATCACATTTGGATCACCTTGAGGAACATTTGATCTGCTTTGCCAAGCCGATGAAGTATCCTCCATTTCATCTAAGATCTCACAAGCTTCGACATATGGTGTTGTCATGAAATTCCCACCGGCAAGTTGGTTGACCACGCATTGATTAGTTGTATTGAACCCCTATAGAAAGTTCGTTGAATCATAGCTTCAGTCATGTGATTGTTCGAGAAATCTTTCACCATAGTACGGTACCTCTCCCATATCTCGTGCAAAGGCTCATTGGGTTCTTTCTTGAATACTAGAATCTCGTCTCTAAGAGTAGCCATATGCCCGGAAGAAAAGAACTTGGTAATGAATTTCTCCGCCAATTCATCCCATGTACGGATAGATGGTTAGGCAAATATTTCTAACCAATCCAAGGCTTATAGCCTCAACCTTAGAGCATCCTCGGAGATGTTGGCCTGTTTACTCCCCCAATAAGTGTCCACAAACCCTTTGAAGTGTTTGTATGCATTTTGACTCGGATCACCGATGAAGAATCTCCGTTTATCTAGCAATGTGAGCATAACATTAGTAATATGGAAGTTTCCCTCCCTAATGCGGGGAGGGACTATGGCGCAAGGGTATCCTTCATTTGGCAACACCCGGTGTGGAGCCGCTCTTGGTGGGGGGGGGGGATGGGAAAATTGTCATAAGGCGGTCGACCTCGTCTATTTGCTTGAGGTTCAAGAGGAACCTCAGCACCTTGGTCATCATCCACATCCTCCCCCAAATGCAAGTTTTTGAGAGGATCATTGTTGTTGAAAGCCATTTTTGTAACTATAATTGTTTCACGAAAAGGTTGGTAACCCGGAAGGAAAAGAAGACAAGTCACACACAAAACCAAATATATAGCTAAATCCGAGTTTAGCTCTCCAGCAGCGACGCCAAAAATTAATGTCGCCCAAATTCACACTACAGTTTGGGGGTGTGAAGCGGTCGATTGCAGTTATAATTATCCAATTGGAGTCGGGATCGTTTCCTCAGGGAGAAGCGTAAATGGGATTAGGTATATACTCGGACTAAGCGTATAACGTGTCTAAGATGCACTTCTACATACTTTGTTGTTTTAATCTACTTCTAAATTAAGCTACTTTTGCAAATGTAAAGCTAGAGAATGATATTTTTGGTGTTGTTTTTCAAGTTTGTAAAAGATCTAGGGATGTGGCTTCCACCTAGGTGTTTACCTAACGGGTTGTGGGCTTTAGAACAGGTTTCGTTGGTCGGGGTGTAATATAGCAATCAACAAGCAATTACCCACTAAATACCTCTTGGTAATAGAGTAATTTTGCCCAATTTGGCTTTCTCAAGTCCAAATGAGTAATTCACAGAACAATTTATAGATGCTCAAGTTGTATTTTACTATCTCTAGATTCAACCATTTAATTGGGACTACCATTTTTTTTGAGTTCAGCCCAGTTTTTTATTAGCCAAGTTATCCTAGACTCGGTCTCTCTTTCTCAAGTAGAGACTAAGTCAAATAGGTTTGAATCAATGTTTGCAACCATTAATTCTACAATTAGAGAAAGAAATAGGATAAATATTACACACCCAACTATAAACAAGCCCTAAATCAAACACCCATTAGGTACCCACACTAGGGTTGGGTCACAACCCTAGCTAGAAATTTAGCTACTCATAGATGGAAATGAAGAAATTAAAGAAGAAAAGATGATTAAACTCACATTAAACGATAAAGAGATGAAAATCCAATGTAAAATAGATAAGCTACCATAAAATTTCCTAAAACAGTATATAAAAACGGCTCCCAACTTTCAGATGTTCAAACTTAACCTAATTTTGTCAAAAAAGACTATTTATACATAACTAAAAATTTCAGACAAAATTGCCCTTTCAGAGGTTCTGCGGTCGCACAATTCTGTGTGCGGTCTGCACTTTGATGCAGATCTTGAAGGGAGGGACTTCTGCGGCCGGACAATTCTGAATTACAGCCGCACTTCTTAAATTCTGCGGACCGCACATTTCTGAGTGCGACCGCACTTTTGAGTTCTGCGGTTGCACAATTATAGTGCTGTCCGTACTTCTTGATGGACTCAAACTTGGAATCTCAGATCTTCATCTTTTGCGGCTGCACAATTATTATGCGGTCCGCACTTTGTAAAGCTTTTCTAAAATAAGTCCTTCATGATCTGCGACCACAGACAAAATTCTGCGGTCTAAACTTTAACTTTTTCCTTGACTTTTGTCCTTGTCCAAAAATACTCCTTCTTGAGTTGAATTTCATCACTTTGGATCATTTTCCAATACTCCTGCAAGTAAGCATATTTTATCATTTTTTGGAAATACCTTTAAATAATTTTGAGCTAAAACAAAAGTAAAAAGAGCGCAAATAAGTAGTCAAAATCCCCACTTATCATTCCCCAACGTATTTGTCCGTGAATTATGCGACACCCTAAGTTTGGAAGGGTGCTATCGATATTTACGTGGCAATGGATTAGAGAGACCACATCTTGGACAATGGATTAGAAGTAGACTTGTGCTCCAAGGTCCAGTTTTCTACATGAAGCAGGTTCCTCAAAGAAGGCCATAAGGCTGCATACCGACCAGCTTGTGGGGTGTGAATCAAAAGTTTGGTTTGTTATATTGCATCTTCAGTCTCTATTATGAATATATCTAAGTTTGGAGGAAGGTAAGATATAGTCTCTGAAATATACCATCTCTTCTGGCTACAAAAAAATATCATCAAAGTCCAAATCAAGAATATTGGAATGTGCACAAAGGTCTAAATGGATGAAATGGCCTCCGATTTTCGGGCAGGGATACGTGTCCATCCCTTCACAACTTGCGAGTAATCTCTCCAATATTCGGGCCACCTTGAGAGTAATCTCTCTGATATTCGGGCCACCTTGAGAGTAGTCTCTCCGATATTTGAGCCATCTTGAGAGTAATCTCTTTGATATTTAAGCGGGGATGAGTATCCATCCCTTCACACCCTAAGAGTAATCTCTCCAATATTCAGGCCACCTTGAGAATAATCTCTCCGATATCCGAGCCGTGATGAGTATCCATCCCTTCGCACCATGAGAGTAATCTCTCTGATATTCGAGCGGAGATGAGTACCCATCCCTTTACACCCTAAGATAGTCTTCTTCATGCATATATCATCTCGTTAAACAAGGACATGTCCTTCTCGCTTGACCTACAAAAAAAAAGAACGCAGAAAAAATAGAATTTATTTTACCTATGTGGTGCTCAGAAATCGAACTGGAGAGTTGATACAAAGACCGTGTCTTGATGTTAACAATTGGAGAAAATGCTGCTATATATAGTGAGCAAATGGTGGTTTTCTAAAGAACTAATCTCGATGTGGGATCAATTGTTATAATTTTTTCGCTAAAAGGACTTTGATTCTTAAGGCGGCAAATATCTCCTGGTTACATGCAAATTGAAAAAGGGAGACAATGGTGTCCGAGGAAGTCATCTGTGGGACCCGCATAAGTACATGTATTCTTGGCCAATTATCAAAATTGTTACTTCCAGCTTAAGTTACAATGTCAGCCCTTTATCTTTAGCAAAAAGATTCTCTATCTTGGCATAAATGGTCAAAAGAGTCAAATCCTATATAGATATGCTACTTACAAGTACTCTACGTGCATAACTTTTATGTTGGTTCACTCGAAAAAATAATAAATTATATGATGTCTCTTTTGTGAGAAATGTTGCAAAGTTGTACTCGTAGAAATGCATGAAACTAAATCAATTTTTCATTCCAAGTGATTATTTTATGATACTTCAAGCCTAGTTACGTATGATCGAAAATTTAATACTCCGACAAGTCTTGAAGTAGGGGGCATTTGTAAGCACGCAAAATGTATTGAATTTATTCAATAAATAATTTGGACTATATTTAGAATATATTAATCCAAATAAATATTATTATATTAATTATATAAGTTAAATAAGTCCAAATTTCTTGGCCTAACCCATTTAATTGAGCTACAATAATGAGCCCATTTCGTTATGCCCAAGATATCAGCTTCCTAGAGCTCCAGTTTGGTTCCACACGTGAAATGACGTGCCACGCCAAGTCAAACAGAAAAGCTAATAGGGTCATGTCACGTGTCAAAATTACAAGGCATGCCAAGAATTAAAAGGCCAATGAAACCGTGCCACATATGTAGGTGACATGTTCTGGCCAATCAAATACGGCTTTGTCGCTCTTCAATCTGATTGGTCGGAAATATTTTGTTCTCGCCATAACTCTTCCATCCCACAACTATAAATAGAGGCTCTTCATAACTTAGAAAAGACGCCAGAAGTTATAACAGGAAGCAAGAGAGAGCTCGTGGATCAAGCGCCGCAAATTTCTCTGCAAGCTTCAAGCAATCAAGTTCAAGTTCAAGAAATCAAGATCAAGCTCAAGAACGAAGAACAAATCAAGATTCAAGGACTACGAGTTCAAATCAAAGTTCGTGCTAGTTTAATTTAAGATCATCACCGGTGAAAATAAATATAGATTCAAGATCAAGCTCAAATGCCCTTTATTTATATTAGAAAAGAAAAATCAGAGGAATCATAAGGATTGTAACACGCATATTACTTGAAATCAAATACTACGATTGTTGCAATATTTCTTGGTCTTGATTTTATTTTCTTGACGCAATTTTATTGTCCGTAGATATATTGTGGGTGTGTTTGGTATGAAAAAAAATATGATATTCTCCACAAAACAAGTCATTTTCTTCATGACAATCAAACATAAATTTTTTTTTCTTGAAAATCTTTTTTCATTAGAATGGGAAAACGACATTCTTTGCTTATATTTGTTTTTTTAGATAATTTTTTCGAGATTTTTTTTTCGGAAAGTATTTTCCTTCGTAACAAACATAAAATTCCCGGGAAAATGAAATGAACTTCTTTTCGTAAGGCAAGAAAGTCGCCTAAGGAAAGTAGAAGTCTATGCACACTAACCGAATCTTTGGGGAAGGATGGTGGTGCAAATTGGCCTTTTCCCTTCTCCTTTCTAAAGCAAAAAAGAATGTCATCATTCTGATCGTGACTTGAAAAAAGAAAGAAGAGAAGGAACTTGGAGTTGGCGCCCACATAACGGATTGCTTGCTTACCAAGCCATCCTGGCTTTTCGCTCCTTTCCTTAGAGTCAAGTGGCTTTCACTCCTCCAGTTCTATTATTATTGACTTGACTTATTATTATAAAAACTACTCACTATCCAAATGAAAGACGATCGATTATCTACCCAAGAAGATAGANTAAGAGCGGATTTGGTACGAGGAAGAACATTTCTAGAAAACCAGTCATTCCTGTGGCAACCAAACATAAAAAAGATATTTTTCTTGAAAAAACTTTTTCACTAAAAGCGAAAAAATGATTTTCTTCATGTATATTTTTGTCCTATAATCAATTAGTAAAAAGTTTCTAAATATTGGAGAAGTATTGGATAGCAAAATAAACTTTACTTCGGATATCTATTTTCAATAAATATTTTTCGAAGTATCAAAACACACCACTTAACCCAGATTTCCTCCTATACGAACTAAAGATTACCTAGAAGTATCTCAAACTCACATGCATGATATATTGGTGAGTCATATATATCCTTGTATACTCAAATACTTGGGCGAGGGGAGGGGAGGACGTTAAACGTTCACATTGGTTGTAGGAACGAGTTGTCGTCTCTTTATATGGTCTTGATATATGATTCTCATCAATTAGTTACTTTTGTTATGGGATTGAGATAGACCCAAAGATTCACTTCCAAATAACTAATGGTTTTTCAATTCCAATTGAATGAATATTGTAGATGTACAGTTTTGTACTGCAGCATTAAACGAAACAGTGAATGATAATCTTCTGGTTGAGTTAATTAAGAGGCTTTCTTAGGAGGTCTATATATGATTGGAGCTTCTATAAAATTTCTATGTACTACGTACTTATATCTTGTTTTCTGTTAGTTGCTTGCTTGCTACAAGTATGAATATTATAATTTGGGAAAGGGGACAAAAATATTTGGATAACTTTTGCAGTGTTTATTCCAGGATTCCAACTAGTCTGTCTCTCCATACACCTTTGATCTCCCAGAGGCTTCTGGCGCAACCAAAATGTGAACTTTATACTCATCCCATAGTGATTTCGATTTAGAATGATATACTGAGATGCTAGACGTACCTTGAGAAATGACAGTTATTTCTCGTTGAAGATTGCAAATTCTAGAACCATTGACCTTGTCAAAACGATCCTGCAAATCCAGCCAAACCTCATGAACATCACTTGCATACACAATTCCAGTTACCAATTCTGGTGATACTGTGTTCATAATCCATGTCAAAACAGTAGCATTCACTGGCTCCCATTCTTCCCCCAAATCGGCCGTGAATTGCTCCATGGTACAACTCCCATCGATGAACCCTAGCTTGCATTTTGCTCGCAATGCAATCACCATCGCCTTGCTTCAAACTGAATAATTCTCAGTTCCTTTCAGCAGAATCGATATGATGACATTTCTAGGATTATCGGAAGACTGTAAATACAGAGGATGACGAGGATTATCAATGTCCAAATTTTCCATGGCTGATCTTCAGAGAACAGAGTCAAATTTGTGTTAACAGTTTCAGAAAACGAATTAACTGACTAATCCCTAGCTTCGATCGATCTACTCGAGCTCTAATACCATGTTAAATTCCATGCACCATTGAAGAGTGGATAAAGCTCAAACGAGGAATCGAAGAAAAGAAGCAGTGGAGGGAAATTCAGCTATAACTCTTTTTCTGAATGAATAGTACCTAGACAACCTACTATACATATATATAGAATTGAATTCCTCTAACTAACTGCAAACAAATTAATTAGACAGTTGTACACTAACTATTAATCACGTGTTTATTTCAACATATTTGGAAACTGTATTCCGTAAAACAGAATTCCATATGTAATGAAAAAGTTGAAAATTGATTGGATATAATAGTCCGGTTGTTTCTGGGATATGGAGGGAGTATATATTCAGTTTTAGACAGTATATCAGCATTCAAACATTCTGGAATTGGTCCAACAATTGTAAATTATTGAAATTCGAAGTACAAGTTTCACTCAGTGAAAATATTATGTTAAATTTTTTGAGAAAGATTGTGAAATCCCCGCTTCACACAATTATTTCATTAACCTACCAATTTTTTTTCTTTTTGTTAAATAAAGAAAATTCTAACTCAGAAGAAAACCTTATCTTTATTTTTCATGAATCTAAAAGAAACCAACTACTACGTGGTTCTATGGGAAACAGGTTTTCCCATCATTTAATTCTTTTTTATTTAATTTTTTGAAAAAAGAATTTTAATCCAAAATTCTCTAACAGTCACCGACCATTATAAGAAAAATCCAATTCTCTTACTCATGGATTTCTTTTCATATTCTGTTTAAACAAAAGTGGATCTGTAACAGTTTCCGTACTATCTTCTTGTTAGAACATTTATTATGCCGATTGAAGTGTCTCAAATTATGAATTTGATATTGGAAGTTGGACCAGATTCATTGTTTTCCTGAAGATTGAACGAATTCTATATTTTAGATAGTCTGTACCACTTTCTTTTTGCGAAATTATTTAAAGAGCGCTGCTATTTGGCCACATTTACATTGGCCCAACGATGCCCATATTGGTGAAATACTATTAAAGCTCTTGATTTTATATTTGGCTTAATAATCATTATTTTTCTCCCAAATTAGTTAGTAACTATTGATTATCCCAAAATATTGATCCCATAAAATCATCATTCATTCATGGGAAGATCAAAAGCCTTCGTATGTATACCTATGCTATTACGTATTTTTTTTAAAATAAAATTTATACGGATGGGAAGATAAAAAGCCTTCGTATGTATACATAAACTAGCCTTGGGGTACACGTTTTGCGCATGTATCCAATATCAATAAAATATATATTTTTAAAATTATTAAAAAATTAATAAACAATGTGTTTGACTTTTAAAATAAAAGTTAACAAAAAAATGTATAAGTTCTTGAAAATGATGACTACTAAATATATTATTTAATTGGCTCAATGAATAAATAATTCTTTTCATAAAAGTTCTTAGAGGCCTTATTGTAGTTTCTGAGAACTTCTATAGAAATATCTTATAAAAGAATATTGTTATTTCTATGATCTAATACAAAAAAAATTAAAAAAATATGTAAATACTATTACCAACAAAGATTTGTCAAATAAAATAAACTAAAAAAAAATTCTCTGCCATTTTGGGAATAAAGAGGTTGGTGTTATACTCGTAAAAAAAATTGATAAGGGGAAACGTAATGCCTAAATGACTTATATTTTTTTACATCAAACAATTT